>VCRD01003530.1:32031-49572 GCA_006783055.1 Trinorchestia longiramus
CGCTTGCAATGACACACCTTCTGCGCTCTCGGGAAAGAATATGGAACAAATTCAAAAATTATGCCCAAATAACTCTAGAATCAATCTCCGGACCAGTTGCACTGATTGGCCACAACCTGTGCTAGTGAAGACGTTGTTCAGGATACTTCTGATATTTTCTAAGAGCAGTCAATGAGACCCACATTAACAAGCCTAACTGTGAAGCTGCTGTGCTTCCGGCGGACCTCACCAAGATTTGTTGAAGAACGATTTCCTTCTGGTAAATATTCTACAAAATACAAATGTGCGAAGGGAAGGAAGAGAAGAAAGGAAAAAGAGGAGAAAAGTTTAAAAGAAAAATCTCTTAAACGCATAATGTTTAAGAGAACAGTGCGCTCTTAAAAAATAGCGTACTCTGCACTAGAACAATTTTAAAATAAAATGCAATATAACTATCCTACAAGGCGGGTAAGCTCACACTTACATAAATTATACTATAATTATACATAGATATATATATATCTACTAAGTAGTGTAAGTTTTAAGGTACATACGTTTAATTTTTTTTAAATATTAAAAAAGTAGGATGCGTTACGAAAGTAATAAATGGAAATAATAATTTTAAAACTTTCAATGGTCAAATCATAAGGAGTCTGCTCACACAAATAAAAATTATTATCTTACATTTCTGACGATGTTGCCGCAGTAACAACGCAGACGACAGTTTCAGCGTCCTAAAAGTGAAAAAAGATGAGCATATTGCATCACAGCTGACGCGTACCACTTTCATTCAGACATGTAGTGACTTTGAATAAAATAAAAAGATTCATGAAGCGCTTTCATTCATATGAAAGAGAGTCATAAGGCGCTTTCATTCGTATGAAAAAGATTCATAAAGCGCTTTCATTCGTATGAAAAAGATTCATAAAGCGCTTTCATTCGTATGAAGAGCTTTGATATCTATTGCCATACGTTCTCTTTACTTTTCGCTGAGTCATTTACTGAAAGGTTTCATATTTTACCAATCATTCAAGAGGTGTTAACCAAGGCTTAAGATTTCGATGTACTTTGTTGTCGATGTACCTTTTCTTCCCTTCCTTGTCTGGCGGTTACTTGACCCAAGGCACGTGGGAAGCCTCAGGGTATCGGAGACTGACGCTTAAGTTGTGAAGCAAGAGACCGTGTTCCTTGGTCTTCGAGGAACGATCACCTACCAGAAGATGGTGTAGACTTCATTGTTGGAGCAGTAGCGGGAGACCCATTACTCATACTGGAAAATAATCGAGTACTGATCAAACAAAACTCAATGATATCAACTACCTGTTAGCGTAAATTTCAGTTTAAGTTATGAATTCATAAATGAAAAAGTTCGAAAAAATTCAGAAATAATGAAAGTATTTCACGCCGTGATTTCCAAGGCACACAACATAATTTTAAATCCTACTGAAGGGCTGCAAGGATGTAACTCAAAACCTAAAGTAAGACGACACACATTAAATAATAATAGGAACGTAATTTTTCCCAGAAAACTTCAATAACCTTCTTGTGTGCGATATCGACTGCACTCTAAGTTTCATGTAGTTCACTTTTAAGGGTCATCGATAGTTTAAAGCTCAGCTAGAGTTTAATTCACCATAACCTTTCATGATAATACACTTGAACATAGGTACAACTAAAATATACCAAAAATAATAACTATACAAAAATTTGCACCTACACAAGAACATGTAGGTGAACACTTTGATAACCGTAGGTTAACACTTTGTTAACCGTAGGTTAACACTTTGTCGTAACAAGGTCCTGTGTACCTTATGTAGCGCACGTTGTAGTCAAAGAATTAGAAAGCTGTGAAAAATGCACAAGTACGTGAGATCAATGATTTTATAATACGAACATTCGTATGTAGACACAAAAACGTGTCTACATACGAGTATACAACGATGTAAGAATGACATATGCGTAACTAAAACACTAGCCTAAAGTAAGAAAAAACAGTTAATTAGTTCCTCTTACGTACGAGCAAAGGATAGAAAAAAGCGAAAATTATACGAAATGAATACTAATGCAGAGTAGCTTAGAAATAATGAAGGGAAATAGCAGCAGACATCACGACACACTCAGAGTACTCACGCCGCTCTGTTGAGGTTGTCAGTTCTGACGTCACACTCGTAATGAGACTCAGACGAAGCGCAGGGGACACGGACGATCTAAATCGACGACATTAATAAAACAGAAATTAATACACCAGAAATTGAAACAACGAAAATTTATACATTGCAAATTAAAACAAGAAAATTTAAAACAAGGAAAATTGATACACCGGAAATTAAAACAACAAAAATTCATTCAACGAATATTAAAACAACGGAAATTAACAACAAAGGCCAAAACTCGTATTTATGTCGTAAAGGACATAATCCTCAAAAACTAATCCTCAAAAAATCCTAAGTTAAGAAGTAAGAATTACAAAATCATTTTTAAAATTCGAAATTTCTACAGCATGATAATTTAAAAGTCAGCTCGTTTCCTGATACTTATTGGAACTCAATGCAACTGTCAGTATAGCTTGACACAGAGATCTTCAATAGAGGGCTCACGTTCTTAGTTTTTATTCCATAAAGTTTACCCTAATAATGATGATGATGATGATAATAACAACAATAATAACAAGAAACCTCGACACTTTCCCTCGTTTCGGAAGAAGAGACCAGCGATGAATGAAACTATTCCACAACCGCTAGAGCATAGGCCCTTGGCTAGCTTCTCAAGTCATAGAGTCGTGAGTTATGTTCATACTGCACAGCCCATAACTTGGTATACGTCTTGCATGAAACCCACAGTTAGACTTTCTCTCTCGTATCACACTTATAGAAGTAAAACTATATGCGAGACATAACCTAATTGAATGTGTGACTAATGAGTTGATACCCACGGAGTCCAAGTTTATCAAGTTCATGAAGTTGGTTTCAAGTTTATCACGTGAGGTTTAATTCGTCATTTTTAAAAATGAATGTGTTAGACTAGCAATTTAATAGCATTCTGTGGCAACTGTCGCACCCCATGCCGACTGTGACACAACACCGAGATTAGAATTAGTTTCCCTGTACTACACCATCACTCACAGAAAAGGAGGTGGTCTCGTTGTAGAACTCGTACAGGTGCAGTGGCATAGCACGCAAATCGCGCTCCCGTAACAAAAAGTTTACGTAGTGGATCGCACGCTCTATCTGCATTGCAAACGAAATTAAACTCATTAGTCATTTAATCAATATTTTTATTATATGAAATTAATAGTCACATACCACACTCGTTTTGTTGCATTATAAACTCTAAATGGGTCGATTACTTTAAAGACATCCTGCATTTCTGTAGAAACCATTACATTTTTCTTTACACTTCTCGACCTCTAGATATACCTCTATACTTCTCTATATGTATCTCCCCATATCTTTACATGTCTTGATATTATTTAAACGCTAATGCATGTTTGCACACATCTCTACCTCTCGATATACCTCTATAACATACAGGGTGTTCAATATTTCTCGTTACAACTATTCTATTTGTTTAAATATTATCTAAACTTTTACCAGATACTTTTTACCAGATAATGGCTAAAGATCTAAATAGTACGATAGAATAGCAATTGTAGAGTTGCATAAGTCAGAAAAGTCACCAAGGGACATTGTCAAATCACTGAATGTGAACAGAATGCTGGTTTGGAGAAAACTTAAGCAATTCAAAGAGACTGGGAAGGTAGCTAATAGGCCAGGGCAAGGTCGCCCTCGAACAGCTCGAACATCAAAATTAGTCAAATTCACCAGGGAGAAGCTGAGGAGGAATGGGCGCTTTCAGCAGGTTGATCAGCAGGCAGCAGGTTATCGACGTTGATGGAACGCATATTGAATAAATTATAGATATTCGGAAATATTAATGGTTTAATAACACGTTTATTTTAGTTTCATTTGTATAATTTGATTTCATTAATAAATGTGAGCAAAAAAAGTTATAACGCTAATTATTGAAGACCCTGTAGAAGTATTAAGTTTATCCCCACCATGCGCCTGGCAGGATGGGAGAACACAGCCAGGTTGTCTGGGAAGTATTGGCGTGGTCTACGGAACTGCCCCGTGCTGTGCTTCTGAAAATTTATGACGAGGGTCACATTTTGTGGGTAAATAACTGTTCATGCAATAATCAAACACAACCACTGTTATCCACACTTGAAATAAGCACTTACGAGGGTTAAGTACACATTTACTCGTTAAATAACAGTTTAATTTTCCTAATTATTTGTTTTTACACTGCCACTCACATGAAATAAATGTTCAATGATCACTACAATCACACGCATACATTTAGATTTTATCACTTATAGAATCACAATGAAAGTCACATTACTAAATTCTAACATCAAGACAAAGTGCGGCTCACACACAAAATATGAAGAATTTCTCATTCAAATGTACCTTGCATGTAGATGAAAATGAGACTTTAATATCGCTGCAGAGCTAAAAGTGTAATATTTCAAATGAAATGCTCGAAGCAAGAGAAAAAACGGCATACCGAATTAGTATATTAAGTACATAAATCACTGATAGACACATACCCTTCTGTTCACGCATTACTAGATGTTCACACTGCCTTCAATAATCCACTTCATACTGCATAGGACCTAAGACTTAACGACCCCCGATGCATCTCACCTGGAGACACTGTAGTCTCTGGGGGTCCACTGGATGACCCAAGTCGTGCAGGAGGTCTGTGAGGGCGGCTGTGAGGTCCTCCTGCAGGAGCTCGTAGTGCAGGACGTGTACTGACGTGCCCTTTGTGAGCCACTGCTTCGCCAGCAGCAGCCACCGACGTAGGAACACACGAATGAATACAGCCCAGTCTGACAAATGAGAGCCTATTATTGAACTGGCTAGGCCTGTTAATGAGCTGGCTAGGACTATTAATGAGCTAACTAGGCCTATCAATGAGCTTGTTCAACCTATTAATGAGCTGGCAAACCCTGCTAATTACCTGACTAAGATATTACTGACCAGGCTAAGCCTAGCAATGAGCAGAGAGCATATTAATGATCTGGCTAGGCTTATTAATGAGTTAACTAAGAATATTTAAGCGCTGGCTAAGTTGATTTTATTTGGTTTTCAGAGATTTCTTTCTTTGATTCTACGAAAACTTCAAAAAATAGACTTTTGCTAATACCAATTATAGAAATTTTTCATGGATGTTTTTAGGAATATCTAGATAAATATGTACGTACAAAACACAAATACCTGTACACATTATTATCAAGAAAGTATTGATGGCGGAGGAAACTCTAGCTTAGTTTAAAATAATCACATACGCATGAAGAAGTATTTATTTAAGATACATTATGCTTCATACCTTGCAGTGAGTTAGAAGGAGAGAACATTGAGTTTTGGCTAACCCTTAATTGCATGCATTTGATGAACAGGATGAAATAAAACGCACTGATGCTTGTTTACATCAACCCCAGCCACTAAATTGTACATGTTCTGAATTATTTTCGACTTGCGTACGTATCAATGATGCCACTAGGTGCAATACAGTCATGTTTAATAAATAGCATGGTAATTTAATGCAAAAATTTGATTTGTATTTTATATGATACCCAGTGCACTTAAGGGTTAAGAATAAACACGAAGTCCAATGAAATAAACAAAGTAAAACCTTGATCAGAACAAGAACTCTCACCTAGAGTCCTATAGAAAGCCACAGGCGCGTAACCCTTGTGTCCGCCGGACGCGAAGAAGTTGTTGTACGACATGAGAGCACGGTATGGGTTTCTCAAGAGGAGTACTGCACGCCCGTTGAAGCGCACGATGTCGCCGTCATCGATATTGTGGGTCTTTTGTAGAATTGTGGAACCACTATCCCAAAGCTCCTTTTCTCCTCTGAAGCCTTTCAACACAGGGAAGTACATGTGCGATGTAACAAGTTAACATATAATTGGCCGCCTTCCTCAAGACTTCCAGCACAATGATGTACATGAAGAATGTATTATGCTAAAGCGTAATTTTCGTAGGTGGGGGAACTGTGCCAAATTTGGAAAAAAATGACGATTTATTATTCAAGGGAACCTCAACACAATTCAAGGTCACGACGAGCAATCGCAGTCAATTTCAGTTTTAATCAACATTAGCATTTTATTGTAAACGACGTTTTGAACTAGTTTGCAATATGCAACTTTCAAAATGAAAACATGAGAGCGTATTTAAAGAATTGGGTTATTCAACACATATCTTATATTATAAAACAGACTCAAGCTACCATTCGTAATTTTTAAAACTTTGCCAACGCGAATGAAAAAATCAACTTAGAAAAAGTCACTACCCACGACGACGCAATTTAGAGAAGCAGTCCTCATCAATTGAATAAGTGACACTTCGAAAATGGTTTTTAAAACCATCTATGACCATCCAATCATCTTATCATACAAGACTACAAAGTTTTCAACTTTTCGATGAAATTAAAATCTTAGAGACCCACAAAACAAGCGCAGGACTTTTGCAACGCGCATTGTCAGGCATTTTTTATTTTACTGTTCTTCCTCAAAGTTGACATATTATAAAAATATTCATTAAAACTTTTCTCTTAATGTATTCATTAAAATGAATCTATGTTCTATATCCCCATACGATAGCCAGAAATTTATTGCAAAAGTGTTGAAATCACAAACCTTGGAGCTAGAACCACGATTAGCATCTTAGAACAAATTGTAGTACAGACTTGTCAAAGATGAGTTCATATGTCAAAAAATTACAAAAAAAAATCCTATGCAAAGTAAATCCTGAACCACAAACCCAACGGATTTTTCAAAATTTATCTCAAAAAGATGGCTCTTGAACGTCACGAAATCTGATTGAACCAGAGCACGGAAGAACTACAACGAACATGGCAGTAGTCTAATTTCATAAAAGCATCCAAAAAATGTACGCTTGAGTCACCAGGACGGTAACGCTCTCTTTATCTTTCATATTAAGTTAATTGTGGTCATTGAATCAGTCATATATTCATTAACTAATTTCATTTACTTGTTTTAAGGAGGGAACGTTACTCACCTTTCATATAAAGTTCATCGTCAACGTAGAGGGACCCAGTGTGGAGGCCGGTGGCGCCCTCGACGAGGTAGCGGGTCCAGGTGTTGCCTGATCCCGGGAAGGATGCCAGCGCCCGCACCGGGAGGTGGCACCCGAAGTGGACCGTCATGTTGTGGCACTCCGGGTCCTCGGGCCAAGGCGTCCATGCTTCTCGACTCAAGTCAAATTCAAGTCTGGGGCAATCAAGGCATCCATTTACGAATGAGCACCAATGCATGTGACTTAAACGAACGTCGACTAATTTCATACTGAAAGAGCTTTCAAAAGTTAATTTGAGAGAAGCCATGACAAAAACATTATTATCCCGAGGCCATAGTGAGTGTCCGTGCCTGACGGAACTCAGGCTCACAATAAAGCAAACACAAAATAAGTACATACTCGTAACATCGCGTGTGTGATACGTTCCCTTGAAAGGCAATTCCGTACTTGGTCATACTAGACAGTTGCTAGCAAGTCAAAGTCATACACCGCAGAAAAGGAAAGATTTTTTAAAATAAATTTGATGGGAGAAAACACAAACATAAAAATTAAACGGAAGTTTTACAAAATAAGTATTCAACGGCTTGGAAGATCGAGCGTAATAATGAGTAACAAAAAAGCAGGCTACGCAATTTTAAATCTGAACGCTTAAGGTGGTGGTTCAGAACCTCCGAGAGAATGTGGAATTCGGCTATTGAAATTTTCCTTTTGAAACACATGCTTTTAGTCAAAGAACACTCATCTATGTTTAATATATTGTTTTTTTTTACTGTTGTAACACCACCACCACCAAGTATCAAGTTAGACAAGTGTCTCACCAAGGAGAATGCGTGTGTTGACACTGTACAATAATTATCACATTATTCCTTCAAAACTAAAACATTCATCTTCTACGTTACAAATTAGATGTGATTATAGTTCTCGAAGGTTTAGGCCGTATTACTTGAGGTGCGTTTCCTGCAGAGTTACATGCAATGAAACCCGTTCAAAGAAACTTGAGCAACTTGAAATCCCCCATAATTTCACACTTCTATTTTCTTAACAATCTGGTCCAGGTGCGGGTACACTGAACGATGAACGTAATTTCCTGGATTAAATAAAAGAGAGACAAATAAAGCTCAATAAATCAGTAACAGAATTCTATTCCGGTTCTGATTCCGTGGTCTCGGCATTCCTGGAAACAACAATACACTCTAAAGAAATAATACAGAACATTGTAAAATCTACCTGTTGTAGGTTCTAACATGGTACTACGTTATGTATATTTTTCATGTGAGTCCATTATCGATACAGCTAATGATTGTTCCTTGAAATCAACTAGAAAACAGCACAAACGAGAACAAAGTGTACAGTACAGCCAGACAGTACGGAACTCTTGGCCGCCGATGCCTAGCGGTCGACCGTTCTCAAACCTGTTATTACTGAATTTTAAGTCACTTGTTTTGATAGATATATATTTAGAGATGACCTCATTTACACATGATTGATAAATGAAAACTATTTGAGGAAAAGTTTTTTTCAGGACACATTAATAATTGCGAAGAAATGCAAGAAGTCTAAGTCCTATATAAATATATATATATTATTTAAGACGTTATGTTAGGAGTAACTAATATCACGAGTTTATCATTGGGGTTCATCAACTTTAACATCCATACGTGAAGCCTCATCTTTACAAGAAACTACATAAATAAAAGAAAACGCACCTCACAATTGAGTGTAAATAGAACAATAGATAATTTAAAAACTACCATATTTATGGACAAATACAGACAATCCGCTCATGGCAACAGGAAGTCAACTAAGGGAATGATGGGTCTTCACGATCGTCTTTCTTCGTGCAAGCTCTTGAAAAAAACACAAACTGAGATCATCAGAAGTTTAGTAATAACGAAACAAATACCGGTATCTTACCTTACATAATCTGTGGAACTGTTCCCTGTCTTCTCGTCTCGGAAAATTGAACCTGAAGGAAGGGAGCTGAGATTATGTGGCGCTGGTTCGACCGATGTATGACTATGATCATCAACTTTCGCACCAGGAACATTGTTTATGAGATTACTATTGGTAATTAGTGACTGAATGCGATGACTGAAGGGTAGTTCTTCTTCGGATGCGATTTCAACTTTATTCCAGGGCTTATTTGTTTGTTGAAGTGAGGTCTTCAAAGAGCTAGAATCATTGAAAAGCACAATAAACTGTTGAAGTTCGTTCGCAGGATAGACTAAATTGAATAAATAATACGTTGAAATAAAAAATATAATTGATGCAGCAACTGCAGATCTTAATCGGTTTCGAACGCCAATTTTTAATAGGTTTCGTTCAAAATAAAACATTTCCAAGCCTTCAAAGCCGATTTAACTTTTCAATTCAAAAATATTATAGTTCATCGCATTGCCTGGCTTTACTTTCTCAGTTAAATACAGACTCGAACACAGGTGTTACTTCAACTTCATCTCGTTGTACATGTTTTCTAACGACTTCATACACAGGCATAGCCGGAAATCTTCAAAACACCGTAAGCTGTAAATGGTGTCCACTAATATCTCAGTAATCTACAGATTAGATCTGGAATAATAATATCGAAAACATTTTTTTTTCAACTTCCACGAAACTTGTTCCATTCGAGATCTTTACTTCTTTTTGCAATATGGAAAAAATTCACTCCCGATCAAAGTTTACAGCTCTGACCCATAGGCTTTAGAAGTTTCTTTGTTTAACTCCGTCAGTTTTCATAGCCTTTAATATCAACGCTTTATGAGTAAGTTGAAAATCATTGCCAGTCATTTTTTTCAAAACTGCACAACGCCTTTGCCTTCAGTGGACAAGCAAAGTAACAAAGAAATCCTTGTAATCCAGTGTAGGAATAGATAAAACAAGGTCAAGTTCATTGCCCTCGATCTTGTTGCACCAGTACTCCTACAGATGTCCAGTTTTTAAAAATACATTCGACCGCATAGATTCATTTTCATAAATATTTGCATTCTATCTGCTTCAAGTGTCACACGAAAACAAAAAAGATCCCACACAGCCATGGGTTACTCCACTGGCCAGCCACACACCCTACCATCAACACAGTCACGGAGAAACTGATTCTAAAATCGGATGATAGGTAGAGTAGATTAGACAGGTGTGTGCGGTTGACAGTTCACCGGCAACCAATACAAGCGCGTGAAGGAATCGCCAGACGCTATAAACGAGTACCCCAAATCCTACTGTAAGTGGTCGTATGGCAAGTTAAGCAGAATAAGAATGGAAGTTATTACGAAAAATTGGTTAATTCGTACTAAATCAGAGGATTATAGAAAAGACATGCACAATTGTATGAATTAGTAACTCCGAGACAAGGAACGCCCACATGCTCGATACCAATAAAAGTTGTGTCTTACAATAAGTCCCTATTACATTCACAGGCAACAAATGAATGACTAAATATTTTACTGAAATGTAAAGACTCTTTTTTTGAATTGCAGCGCATGTTCAACTTGCGTGTTTTCTTATGGTTCTATGGTTTTTGCTTGTTAATTTTATTCCCATACGTTTTGAATCAGCCTTAGATTTGAAGTATTTTAAGTGAATCATATGCTAGCATTTTTCGTGATTACTGCTTTTCAGAAACAAAATTCTGACAGTGGACTGCAGCCTACCACCAGCTTAGTCGACTGGTGAGCGAATCCGCTTCCGGCGGGCAGACCCCGGTTCGAATCCCGCTGCCGCCTTGGTTGACGTGGCTAGATTTACAGCATGGGACTTGCGTAGTAGTATAATTATCGAAGTGATTATCCTACCTAAGAATGGGCCCGAAGGTTCGTTCCTATAGCCTCATTCTATTCTATATCGGGTCATGAATTTTCTGGGCCCAAACCATCAACGGGATAAAAAGGAATGAAAATAGTTTGTTGTAATCAAGTTGACACATGGCACGTGCATTAACATTCCGTTTGGGCCCAAGGCTTTTCCGTCCCTCTCCCAGCAGGGGGTCACGACCCATTGCTTGAGAAGCCCTGTGTCATACAAGGAACTGAAATAGAATGCCACTTTTTATTGTCAGGATAATGAAATGCGTTCAGCTGAGTAAGAGTTTATCCACATTAGTTCATTTCTTAAAAGAAGGCTAATGCGTGTGAAGCCTTCCAGGAGTATAGGTAGATAAATAGAAGATACAGACCATCAAGCATGACAGCTAATAAGCCCAACTAAATAGGAACGATAGGTAAATCATAGTGCAAAAATACCTGAGTAAAATTATATGGGAAGTTTTACTCACATCACAAATTGAAAATCTAAAAATAAATACAGTGAATAATATTTTATTAGTTTACCCAATAATTCAGGTAAAGATGACAGGGATGACCGTATCTTTGCAATTTAGAAACATGGATTCAAACACACAATACTTCAAAGCAAGGCAAGAAATAGACACATTTGCCAGAGTTTACTGAACTCGGAGAAATCTAAAAATACGAAAGAGAACTTAGTTTAAGTCAAGAGAAAAGCTGCCAAAATTCTTGTTTAAAAAGAAGATATTGCAAGAAAATCCTACTATTACAATTTTATTAACAGTTGCTCTTAAAACTGATCTTCGATAACCTAGGACGTGCATTTGAAACTTAAAAAAACTAACTTACGTAGGCACTCAACTAAAATAATTCCGGGAAGTGCAAGATTGCCAGCGTCTCTTTCCCAGATCTCAAGACTTCACTCTATGAATAAAACGCATGTCCTCATAAATAAGTTCACCGGAAAGAAAATATATTTTATGCTTTAATGATTAGTGAAGTAGTGAAAAGTGCACCAGCGTATCGAAAGCTCTAAAAGAGACCTAGCGAAAATTAACTTCATTTCAAAAAATTAACATTAATGATCATGTTGAGCAAACTCGTTTGAATGCACTTCCACCCTCGTTAAATGGCGTTCAAAAGCAACTACCACGTATCAATAAATCTAATGATTAAATTCATCAACACGTACGACGTAAGTATAAAGCGTCACGAAAGAAAAATTTTCCGTGTTTTAGTGTACTGAAGAAAAATTGACTATAAAAAATTACTAACTTTCCATGACGTCCGACATCTCCAGCATCAGTCAATGCCTTTTAAATCTGTCTAGTTCAGATGGTCATTTGGAATCGATTAAGGTAGCCACAATCGCCAACACGAGCCTCCCTAAATCCTGTTTATAATGCTAATGACAAAAACATTTCCAATTGGTTCTAGCTAAAGCCATTCACTCAGCCTGAAATTGTGACCAAAGAAAAAAGACACAAGGTTGATGCATACGACCATAGCCGTGAGTTCTGTCTAACGGGGTTCGTTTCCATATTATTTCCCCCCCTTTAATTTGACTTTGGTTTATTCACATATAACAATAGAATCGAGTCCAAGATTCCAATTTTAGATCATGTTAGGTTTTTTATTCTTAAATTATGTGCAGCTTCACAACCTATGAAGAAAATCAAACCGACACAAGAGATTTTTATTCGTATAAGATGAACTTTGAGTCCTGAATGTCGTTTTTAACAAGTGAACATCACCTGGAAGCAATTTGTAATACATTTCCTACATTTTGCCTGATTAAGTTTAGTACAGTGCAGCATTGCAAGTGCTTGAACAACCCATCTAGTTTACCATTTAGTGAAGATCAGGTAGAGGTATTTTACCTTATAATCCGGAGTACCCCAACACTGGAAGACAGAAGAGCTTGGCCAAACATCGGATGGTCTCCAATCACCACCTATTATTTCACTATCTCACCATCTTCTGATAAGACGAATTCATACACACCTAAATGATTCCCTCACTAATTGCGAGCCCCAGTGCCAAAACAAATTGATGATGCAACGAAGGCATGTAGAAGCCGTCACACATACCATAGGAACATCCTTGTATGAATGGACAGCCGCACAGAGAATACTTCAAACGTGGGAACACACAAATTTTTGTCAGTGAATCTGAACAACGCAATACGCGTCCCATTTCGGGTTTCATAAAACACACTCAAAGCAAACGAGTAATTGATGCCAACATATCGCTTTAGGAGACAGGAACATGAGGTTCAACAATAGTTTAAATGTTCAGTCAAAATGATTATCTACGCATGAAATATTTTTCAAGAAAACTAACAATGAAACATTTTTCCCATTTTTTTTAATACCACTTAGAGATGCATCCCACTGGAGATTGTTGCATTAATAATTTGGAAGAGGTTCTGTGAGTCAGCACAAAACTGAAGAGGCTGAAGCATTCGTTCGAAAATTATTAATATTATATTCCTGGTTTAACCACCGTAGTTTCGTACGTAAATTTGTTTATTTATTATGAATACGCAGAATAAACTAAGAAAACACATGACTACTAGTGAGCATCAGAGAAAACGCCTTCATGATTTAATTAAATTCAAGCAGTGAATAAATGCTCCAGTACAGGAAATTATCCGTGAAGACTCCGCATTGCGTCAACAGTTACACAGTAAGACATGAAACAGGAGAATGAACTTCATCTTTAGTCACAGAGTGCTAAAATCAATTAAACTTTATTTGGGTGTTCAGCTGGAAGCCAGGCTCGAGGTTATTTTTGGACTCTTTGGATATTAACCCTTGTGTGGTGTTCATATTGTTGTTACTGAGCCAGTGTATGTGGGTCTGGTGGCCTCGTTGCATTTTGTAGTTTTTAATGTCTCACAATCAAACACTTTGATGTTAAAATTCGCAACAGATGTTTACTTCATACAATTACAAGCAGTGAAAACAATAACAATGTTAGCAGTAAAAATGAAAACGGGTTCCACAGACCCGAACACCACACAAGAGTTAATATAAAATTCGTTTACTAGCGCAATACAGCCGACAATCCAGCAAAAAAAAACACCTACCCCACATCATCGATACGATACGTATCCAACAAATCACATTTTCAGAGAATCTAGCAGAGACAACACTCATCTTACACTACACAGTATTCCACTCAAAATTGCATCTTTCTCCACAACATCGGACACCATCGAGGGAAAATTTTGACCACTGGTCTGATGAGAACACTTGGAAATTGACTTTTAAATGCTCAAAAACTCGTCACGAGTATTCAACACGATTTGTTCGTCACAAAAATGCCAACATTATTTGTGAAATTCAAGCAAGTGTGTACAAACTTGACCGTTAGGTAAGTTAAGACGCATGCTAATGGTTGTCTAGACTCTAGAGCAAGTAATACGCAAGTATTCAAATTTTCGTGTTCACATGCACGGAATGCCAAGTTCAAACTTTTACTCCTCGATGATGCCGCACTCGGCCAATACTTCCAACAGAGTCTAATATCAATTGTCAAAGTTAAGTGATATATTTATTAAAATTTTCCAAAATACAATAGCCCTTGACATAATCTTAGCTGATAAATCTGAAACCACTGTAACACGAATACTTTCCTGCCTCAGAGCTAATTACTTAACCAATGACACGTATATATTGCCACTAATATTCTAGCCAGTAGATATAATTATAAGAATAATTCAAAACAGAGGGTTCAAGAAAGGGAACGGCGCCTATTTGATTGACAATAATTAGTATTCTTTTTGTATTCGTACAAGACGCACATATAATGAAGAGAATTACGTACTAAAATATTAGCTTAGCTTGTGAAGTAGCCACTCACAGACAAGCTGTCGTTAGAGAAAAGTGGCTAACTTCTGGTGATGGTAACGTAATTTTGACGTATTAGATTCTAACGAAAAAAGTGCGTAAATTTTCATTAACATTAATAGAGTTTGTATTATTATATAAGATCGAATAAAATTAAAATCATCAGGTTGAAAAACACGAAACACAAACGGTACGTTCGGACTAAGTTATTGTTTAGAAGTGCGGAGACAATGCCAACAAGAGATTGTTTACGATTGCTCCATGCAACATTTAGGAACCACGAGCGAAACTTTCCCAATCGAACTTCTGAACCAACCTACGACCGACTTACGCATGAGCTTGTAAAATAATTCCTTAACTCGGACCTACACGAACACCACACATGCAAGTATTCAGTATGAACAGCATTCTGCATAGAAAGCACATCACACAACGCCGAAAAAGACTATGTGTGTCTTAACACATCTTTGTTTGCTGGTTAATTTAGTCAAGCCCACTTCAATTAAAGATAAAGGCATACATTATCAACCAACATATTCCTCTCCAAAAAAGTTTCGAAATGAGATGGTTCATCAGAAACATTCATACAAAATGTATACATGAAACTATTACACGACGTACAATTATTTCCCAATAAAATAAATAAATAATTTTTCCGGAATAAATAACACAAAAATTTACAAACCATCTACTTTTCATAGCAGGAATAATTTCTGCAGACAAGAGCAAGATACATAGCTGCAGCAAGGATGTGGTAACGCATATATGAACTAAAACCCGCTAGGCATAATGCAATTTCAAGGAATAAATAAGGTAGCTCGAAGTTACAAGCGATTACGATGAAATATAACGGAAACAATACGTAAGGGTAAAGCGCATACCAAACTAAATTGAAGCTGAAGCATTTGTCAGCTGACGTAACAGTATTACAGAATTAGCGCGGTGTTGTGTGCAATATATGCATAAAAATAATAAAGAAATTATCAACAGTCCCTTAATGATGTAACACAAGAAGCATTGGCCATGTTTTTATCTGACGTAATTCAAGAATTAAAAGGATACGATGGGAGGCAGGGATGTATACCATAAAATAGAAAGACAAGAGTATTCACTAGCAAAAAAGTTTCATTGTTTCTCTCCCTATATAATTGAAATTTTTCATAAAATAAGTAATAAAATGCTTGAACGTGTGATACCTGAGAGAAAGAATTTAAAAGTAAATAACGAACACAATAGCAAGGAATATTGCGTATGCAACTGAAGTTATTGTCATCCAGACGTAGGGAATTCTACTTTTTCTGTTGTTGAACCCTCGTTCGCAACAACAGATCGTTAAAAAAATGGCCAAGCTAAAGCAATGACTGATCAGTGAGGACGAAAACCTTAGCGCACGAACAGTGTTCATAAAATTTAAACATGTATTATGCTGTAGTATGTAAAATACAAAAAACTTTTAGAAATACTCCATCCCTAGAGGTCAGCAGCAGGGTGAAGTCTAGCATTTTGAGAACCCCCAAAGCCAAAAAAATATTGCATAAGAGCATCCGAAACTGAATATGAAATAATAGAAGCCTACAAAAACTCACAAGGAACAGACAAATGAAATGGAATGAGCTCGCACAGAACGTCCTGCCGCCACTCACAGAGAAACTACAGCATCGAACAACCTCCAAGTTACAATAATAACGAACAGAAAAGTTCACAAATAAGCACACCCGTCCACAACACAGCATTTGCAAGAGCCTAAACGTGATAGTAGTAATGAAGGGTGCCGAAAACGTTAAAAATTGTTCACGCCATTTTACAACTTTTTTCTCCTCTAATTGGCAACCAAATGAAACCCTAGTCAAATGAGTCACATGAAAGTTAAGATGTCGAAATGTGCCAAAACGACAACGCATGCAGAGACGTCAGCAAACACCTAGCGAAATCCCAGTATTGTGCGCCAGTGAAATCATGGAATTGTTTACTAGTGAAATCGTAGGATTGTTGGGCAGTGAACTCATGAAATTGTTTACTAACGAACTCGTAGGATTGTTGGGCAGTGAACTCGTAGGACTGTTGGGCAGTGAACTCGTGGGACTGTTGGGCAGTGAACTCGTGGGACTGTTGGGCAGTGAACTCGTGGGACTGTTGGGCAGTGAACTCGTGGGATTGTTTAGTAGTGAATTCATAAGATTATTTGCCATTGAAGTCACGCATTTGTTTTGCTAGTGAATTTGCAGGACTACTTGCTCACAAGAGAACTTGGAGTTGGCTTAAAATTTCTTTAATCGTCTGTTGTTATTAATCATGAAATACATTTACATAAAACTTGAATTATAAGCCTACCTTGTCATTAAAAAGCTTCACAATAAATAAGTAGTTGAAAAATATAATAGCTTTTTACGTTAACTGACAATGCCTCCTAGGGACAACACGAAATCAATGAATACTCGACAAATAATGACAGTAAAGCCGAGAAAAGGTAGCTGAAACTCAACGATTTAGAGAAGAGAAGCAGCGACAAACTTTATTTGACATCATAGCACTCTAGAATTTAAGTCTTAAAAACACACGTGTACAATGATTCATTTATACAGCCATCGCTAACATACTTTCCTCTACTACCACACGACGTAGTTGAAGAGGTAGCCTTCTATGAAGCTTCTAACAAGCCTTTAAATCACTCTGATATTCAACGAATAGATTTTTGCCTTGTTTTGCTCCTTTTTAAAATGACACAGCCGACATGAGAGTTTTACATTGATAGCCATGGCTTGTGATTGAATACCATAAAACATTAGATACATCAGTACCATGAAACACTGGAGACATATC
>VCRD01003531.1:7161-59751 GCA_006783055.1 Trinorchestia longiramus
TAGTTTCCATGGATTTGAGCTTAGTAAAAAACTTACTTCTTCATGCTGAGTGTGACAAGATTAGTAATTACCTTTTAGCATTTAACTATTTTTCTACTAAACTTAGGCGAAAATTTAAGAATAGTTTACATTATGGTAGCCTGATAGTCAATAGTTTCATGAGCCATGTAAACTTTAAGGATCAATAAGCCGAATGGATGCGTTCCTGGTGTTTGAAGTATCAGCATCTGAATATAAAATACTATGAAAAGTTGTGGAAGAAAAAATTGTGAACTGAACCATGACTAAAACGATAAATGTGCCAACGTTAATAACATCATCAACAACAACAACGTCTAGAACACTTTTTCAAAGACCGTTGTGTACTAGTTTTCCAACACTAATGAGACGCCCCCTTTTCGTCTGTTGAACTTTTGTATGCCAATTTTGAACACATGTACAGTTCATACATGGCACTGAAGCCCCCAAAATTTAAGTACTTTCAAAAGGATTGACTTGAATCAATTATTAAATACAACTCTATTATCAATAGCAATATTTTATGATGTAATTCAGCATTATAGGAGCGCATAGCCTTTATCAATGGTATAAAGATTAACATGTACTTTCATCCTAGCACTAATCTTCTTTTTACGTTCTCAAATGTTTCAAATCTGATATCATTTCTAAAACCATCCTGAATAACATTACAGAGGAGCCATGAAAATTTACTTGAAGTTGCACTAGTGCAGAAATCTCATTTCACGAGGATTCCATTTACACAGGAACATTCCTGAATCGAAAATTAAGGGAGTTCCATGTCAGTTTAGATCCTGTGAATAAAAATTAGACGTTTTTGGGGTCAATACGATGAACAAACAGATGCTGTCCATTGATATGATGAGCTCTTGAGGGTTTGAATGCCTCAATATACGATTGCCACCTGGCATGTCCTAAAAAGCAGCACTGTCTCCTATAAAACTGAGAAATGCAGCTCTAGGTTACCGCATTTAACTCATCGAAGTCAACTGGAAAGGTGAGTGTCCACTCTTACATTCAATGGTAACACTTGAAAACCATGTATAATGTGTCCTAAATTCCATATACTAATGATGAATTCAAAATTAAAAAATAATATTTAAATGAAAAATAGATGTTGTGAAAAAAATTGGGTGAAGAACTATTTAATTTGTCGGAAATAGAACTTAAGAGTACTCTATTTTTACCAGATTAAATTTTTTCTCAGCGCTTCTCATTTTAAACCAAACAATGGGTACTGAAATACTACTTTATGAATACCACGATGAGACCAAAAAGAAAAGTTGTATTCACATTCTTGATTTATCGTATTCCCAGTTCCGTAATCAGTACTCCCAAAATCTGTCTGAGAGGAGTTAGAAAGAAAACAACTATTCTAAAGTTACCAATTCCATGCCTCGTTCCTGGCCAACAGCTTTAGAATTTTATTTCCCATCCAACGAACTCTTTTCGCTCAGAAATTATACGTGGAAGTAGACTCTGCTTGATAATTTTGTCCACGAGAAGGTCCAGCACAATAAATTTTTTGCTACTGTGTTACGTGATTTTCTAACGTACAATCATATTCCTTCAAAGAATATTGAATGCTACATGTTTATTTAGGTTTAAAATCCGTAGCTTTTCTATTTGACCTTATTGATGTAAGTCATTTTTTGTCATTGTTTTCATGATATTTATCTCCATGTATGAAACTCATTTGAAAAAATGTCAACTTAAAAGTAACATTTACAACTTAAAAGCTCAAATGGCAATATTTGTTCATACTCCACACTATTTTTTGAATTCAAAACCGTGAAAAACAACATTCTATTTCTGTCAAAATTATAGAGCTGTACCGTATCATGTTATTACAAGTTACTGAACATTTTCTGAAACTGTATCAGGAGAAATGATGTCATTGCAGAGATCTAAATGAGAGTAATTGCAACGACCCTCTGAAAATTTGAGCGGTGACCACAAAGATCTGGCAATCACGTCCCCAAATTTCAACGAAGGAGGAGCTCCATGAATGCTAAGCAGTTTGCCCTCAGAGTAAGGTCTCCACAAGACAAACAAACTAAACTTATAAGTTCGTTTACGCTCTGCGAACGATCTTATTTGTGCTTTAAGTAACCAAACAATAATAAAGTATCGTGAATGTAAACCTAAAAACAAGCTCGTGGCAACAATATTCAATGCCATGGGAGAATAACACTACTCTTGTGCTTCTGCTACAGAACTCACCATGAATAGCTCTTCAGTCGTGATTTTGCTCTTCGCCTTGGCCGGCGCCAACGCTCTCTTGTGAGTACCTTGTTATATTGTGGATATCTGCAATGGTTTTATTAATTTAATTTTTATATTATTTTTAGCACTGAATATTAGTTGCTAAATATTTTTATAGTACATGTTTTTACTCTCCTGCTCGGTTATCACTGGGCCTGAATATCATGTTTCCCTTAATTCAGTTTATGTAGATAGGTGTAGTTGTAAAGTTTAAAAAATTAAGTTTTGTGGAGGTTATTTTTTTAATACAAGTTACAAATCGTAAGCATGTTTCATAAATATTCTTTTTCATGTATGTTCATTCACGTAATACACCAACTATTTCAACACTTATCATTTAAAATAATATTGAAACTCACTATAAAACTGAATGGTGAACAATAGTTGTGTAAACGCCAATAAATTTTTCAACGAAGAATAAATCACCAAATAAATTTCAAATTAAACAGTTAACCATTGGCTAAAATTCTCTCCTATAGTTTATTGGGCACGAGTTTGAAAAAAATGATATACATCGGCCTGGACTAGATCAAGTAGATATTTGCCTGCAAGTAAACATTTCCATGAGAAGACGAGGCTTCAGATTTCACTTACTTCCGAGATTCCCTGGTGTATCACGATTTAAACTCCATTTCTTGTCTGCGAGGTAAGGTGAACGGAAACTCTCAAGAACAAGTCTCAATGCCACGTATATGACTTTATAAACATGTTCTTCGAACGTCTTGGTCAACGGATGAGGAAAACATGAATGCTCATATGCTTGAGGCTTTACTGTAAGGCACATCGAAATTTAAAATACAGTTTTATGAAATTTTAAGTGCTAAACTTGTATGAGTATATTACGTACTGGTGGGCATGGAATACCTGCTAACAATTGATGCCCAACTCAAGTAATTAACAAATATTGAGCCATTGTATATGTTATTTGGTGTATACTTGTATTTTTTGTTCAAAATTAATTTGGCTTTAAAAATCGACTAGGGTGCAAAGAAGAACTCTGAACGTTGCATGATAGTTGCATGAGTTATTTTGGTAGTATTATGTAGTGCATTTTTACAATACGACCAATCATTCTGCATTCAGACTATGAACGATGTCTATCGGATTTAAACGTCCATCGGAAAAAACAATCCATTTTTTTATTCATTAAGAACCAATCAGTGAAAAACATTAACTGGTGGCTAACAAACTAATCCGTGACTAACTATAAATTTATGTATACCTGCCGTTAACTTATATTACCCGATCTATCAGTTGGAGTTACTACTAGATTAAAGGCTTGGTAAATCAACAATTTACATGCATATGCGGATCATATCTAACTGTTCTCAAACAAGTTTAGTGCTGTGTCACAGAGTATAGCAAGAGAAATATTGATAATTATTTTCTTAAACTCCTAAATTTGTTTATAAATGTTTTATCGTTGTGACATACCAATTTTAGGTCTAAAAAATTACGAAATGTTTTTTTCAGTCTTATAAAGAACATAGGAGCATAATTCGTGCTATACAAACCCACGAAGTGTCGGCTCGGAAATTCGCTAGATTTGTTATGAATAAAAGGAAATTTCTTATCGATATGGTAGAACATGACGTACCCATCATGACTAGTTCAATGCATTTACTAATCATTGGCAGTCGCCTCCTTCCAAATATTCTGTTGTTTCAAACCTTTCAAAATTTCTTCAACAATTTTTATAGGTAAATTTGCAACAAAAAAAAACAATTTCAGTTTTGACACTACAAGATGTGGTCGAAACATGTGTTAGGAATTTTAAGAGCGAATACATACCTGAACATCATGTAATCTCAAACTTCTGATGCTGACAAGTCTATGACAATTCCAAAATATTTTTAAGCATCTTTCCAAGAGCAATGCGCGGTGGTAATATATTCAAAGCAAATAAAAGTATTAAAATGTTATCTCAGATCAATTTTTTCATGAACACCTTCACTGCTTCAATACTGGTTCTTGGATACATCACAGAATATTCAATATCCATTAACTAATATATTTAAAGCATCCAAATTCTTTGTTCCTGCTCTAAATAACATAATCATTCGCACCACTGCGAAATAAGCCCATTATGTTCTCAAAATATATTTTTTGACCCAGAATATTGCGCATAGTTTCCACACAGCGGTGCTTGCTATTGAAGATAGTTTTAAGAGTATGCTTCCAGCAGAAAATATGAGTTAAAACTTTCCTGAATTCTTTGTCATTCTCATTTTTTCTGATTCGTCTATCTAGGCCTACGTCACTACCTTCTCAAGTATTCCTAATTTACTTAGTAATCTGTTTGTATTTTTTATTTATGATTTGTGTTTGTACAATCCAATTATCTTTTACATACAAATGTTTACAATCATGTTCAAGTGCGATGAAAAACAGACGTGGGGAAACTTCAAAACAATTTTAATAAACTGGAATTTTTAAGACTGCGAAATTCTTTTAATTCATAGATGAGATGCATCTTATTTCTAGATCATTTTTTACAAAAAATCCTAATATTATATACATGAAAGAGCTACAGGTAAACACCAGATTTTTCCGCCCTGTGAAATATGAATAATTCCATATTCTTTCATGGAAAACACATCCTGGATTTATTTTAAGTTTTGCTACAGAAATATTATTTCAACAGTTTTCAAATCCAAGCACTCAGTATTTACAAAAATAAATTATATACATATCATGACTTCGCTGATAAATTGGCATCTCTTCATTTGGGTGTTCCCTCTTTTGATTTTCAATCTGCATTAGTTTCAAGTTTAAATAATGAATGTTAGTCAAACATGCAGCACCTTGAGAGTTCAATAGCTTCTCTACGTTTCTTATTGTGCTTTTTTTCGGGTATAAATTTGAAAAGTTAATAAGAGATTTTAAAAACATCATCGAGATTTTTCATCATCGGGTTTTCATATAACATTAATAAATCTGCGTACTATAAGTCTCTTTTATGATTCAAATATGTTTTCACGAATTGGCATATGGTCTTCAGCAAAAAATTTTTTCTCCATAAAATTTTTAAAGTTCAAGTTCTTGCGAGATAAAACGTCATAGAATAAATTATTAACCCGTCCAGTAGTATGGTCACGTAGACGAAAGTCACGACCAACTTATAAACTACAGCAAGGAACATTTTCTTTAAGAAATTTATATCATCTTGGAGACCGGCTTATTTTAGACTCTAAGTGTAACATATAAGAGTTATTATCACTGAAGGAAAGAAAACTTTGCGAAGAAACAATTGAAGGGTGGACAGCACTAGTGGACTACTTGCATTTTTTCCCATGGAAAAAAATGCAAGTAGTCCACTAGTGCTGTCCACCATTCATATAGTAAACTACTGGATCGTAATCGCCTCTGTCAGCGCTGTGTTAGCGACAGCACGGGAGTGGACTACTTGCATTTTTTCCCGTGGAAAATATATTATATTTACCACAGGAAAAAATGCAAGTAGTCCACTAGTGCTGTCCACCCTTCAATTCGTCATTGCAAGGAAACAATTCTGCAAAGGATGTGTTGAAAGCGTAGTGTATATCCATTGGATTATAAAGCTAAAGTGAAAAACAAAATGTACAAATCAGACTTTCCAGTTCTATTTTCAAATGAGACCTTAGTAGCTGGCAAGTACAGTTTGACTTTTATTTCGCATGGTGAAGAATGCTAACGCGACTAAATAAAGATTGGACTACTAGGCTCATGGCTTCCAGACCAAGCTACACATTTTGCAGGCGCTGACTCAACTCTTCAAAAGACGCGCCGCCGAGCGGCATACTGAAAGAAAAATTCTAGAAATAATTTACTCACGCAAGCGAGTTATTATACGCGTAGATAAGTCTTAAATTACTTCAATAAATTAATTGAATACTCTTGTAAACATGTGCTCTATTTTTAAAGTCGCTTAGTTCAGTTGACGCATGCGTGTACGGCTTCTATGCAAATAGAGGGAATTCCTAATTTCTTAGAAATCTAGCAGGCGTGTTGCAGGCATTTAGAGAAAGTACATGAAATTTACCGCTATTATTTTTACTGTTCATTTTTCTAGTATCACTTTTTGGTTAGTGTTTATGAAAAGTCAGTCTAAGATTTGCTGCATATCTTATCCAGGAAATTGGTAATGAATAAATTCACAAAAGAATAGTCAATTGTACAGAATAAATTAATAAACGCATTTTTATTGCTAATCGTACTTCATTCTCTTTCAGTTCAGGATGCTCCAGGGCGCTCAGTCCCACACCTAAGGAATTTCTTGAAAATGAAAAGGCAAAACTGAAGTGCATTCAGAAGAAGATTATGAGCCAAGCTACTGCAACTGTTGTTAGCTGTAAGTTGACTTTGTGGTAAGAAAATGTTCACACAACTCAAGTAAAACATTTTCTATCAACAATTCGTGTCATTGGAATTGACTCCTCGCGACTGAGAACCTTTATGATGTTCTGTGTTCAACGCGCCACTAAAAGAGTGTTGCTTCTGAGTTAGATCCTAAGTATGTACATTATACTTGTTCGTTAGCATTTGCCTGTTTTATAAAGGAGTCTAATGTTTTGTAATTAATTTGAAACGCACTGTAATTCAAAAAGCTGAATGTTCTTATTTCATTCGTTCGTGTAGACAGCAAGATCCTTAATGTAGGTGACAAACCAGCGTGCGCAAAGTACTGTATGCTCAGTAATCAAGATTGTCTACTACTTCACAGCATTGTATCATTCATTGAAAAATAAATTCAGTGTATGTATTCACGTGTGTAAATATGTGGAAATATATGTATGTCGTTTTTTATATGATATTTGGAAACTAATATTGCTACGGCTGCTAAAAACATAATTACCATTTTTACAGTATTCCTCCCTGAAGCGATTCAAACACTGACTGGTTTGGAAGGTGGATTCTTCGAAGACATGCCTACAGGGTTTCAAGACACTTCCTTCTTAGAGACACTCAAGGATCCAGCTCAGTTCTTGGAGAACATGAACCTTATTGGTGACGCTGAGGATCTTCGTAAGTGTATCGCCAAGGAATTGGACCAGGTTTGTAAAGCTTTGAATCATAGCGTGTTAATAATTAATGTAACATTAAATCACTCACAAATAAAATATAAGCGTAAGATAATTAATGATAAGATGGCATGAAATATTTTTCTCCATTACATTGTTTATCCACTCACTACTTCATTATTCAAATTCATTATTGTAGATAATAGGAAAATTAGTTTGATAGTTTCAGGCATATGATATTAATGCACCTACAAACTCTGAAGGCAAGACTCTTTGCTATGATTTTCTAATAAAATTACACGGTCTTGACAGACTTTTGTTACCTTTAACACTGTATTCTTTTCCTATCATGCCTGGACCAACCAAATTTCGCACACATGTTCATTATGCATTGTATAATATGAATAGAAAGATAGATTTTGTGCATTAAAATTTTCCATTTACATAACAGATTACCACAAATTAATGCAAAACGTGTTCTACCACGAGCCAGTCAAACGCTCCAATTTCACAAATAGGAGCAAAACAGCTGACATCCCTAGATTTAGCGGTGAATAATATTTTAGTGTAGTACAAGATTGTAGGCTAGCGTTTGAGTTTTAATTTTACTTCAAATATTTGAATTATTTTTCAATTGCAATAAAAACGCACATCTATATTTTTTCCAAAATACTTCATATAATGAATTTTGAATATGAATTTATTTCATTGTTTCTTTTTCTTTAATAATGGCTACATATTTTTCATTGTCTTGTGTCTAGCTGATAACATTTTTGCATGTGATGGCTGAAGCTCAAACTTCTTAAAATATCTATTACGTTCTATTCAATTTATCAGCACTCTAAAAATGTAAAGAAATTATCTCGACTGGTTTAGTGTACACATTTTCTTGTGACTCACCTTGCACAATTGTAATTAATATCCACATTATTGGCTAAATTTTCATTGAATTGGTTTTTATAGCTAACAATATAAACAAACCAGCTACATTTTTTTATTTAGATGTGCACATTGTGGCTTGCAGTAAATCAGTTTTACTCCTCAAACTTTTTCGTGTGTCACAGAACATGCCAGTGTTGGTCCTACGTAGCAAAGAAGCATTTTCATTATTTCTCCTCACATTTCAGAATGGGCTGTTTTATCATAACGAACCTCATACATAAATAATAGTTTTAAAATTTTGGAGTCAAACATGGCTTGTCCTTTAACACGTTTCCTGCAATGGAACGTGCAATGGTCACTTAGGTTAGGTTCTGTAATTTTTTCCAAGTTTTTTAGTGATTATGTGTACAAAGTAAAAATTTGCACCGGCTAGGCAATCGCAGGAAACGTGTTAAATTTTGGAGATATATCAATAAAGTATAACCACACATTAATAATAGTAGTTACTTAATCATAGGGTTTTCTTTCTTCCTCTCATGTCAGTTTTGTCGCATTTTTATTAGCATTCATGTAGCAGTACATTTCATTTCATATTTTATCCTATGTTATTTGCTTCAAATGATCATTTCTTAACAGACGCTTAATTGATAATGAGCCGATAATCGAAATCCCTAGCATGAACATTTGAAAGCTATTCTTTTCTATCACATTTCTTATCGGCAATTGCGTGTTTTCATTATCAGGAAGCAAACGAGTGAACCCTACAAAGGAAAGACACACCTGCACAGAACCTGCTTTATTATCATATGCAAAACATCAATTTGGGGCTCCTTTCTGATGATTCTATACTACACAAGATATCACCTACGAATAGCTCCATTGATTTAATGCCGTAGGAGACATTTGTAATCATTTTTCTGTTGTCATTACAAACTTCAAACTTAAAGAAATAAATTTGCTCAGAGTTTGAAATCCAGTGTACAGGGTGACCGCAAAAACTGTTTCGCTTTTTGAACAGAACTCATTACTCATTAACTATTGTAAGTATAAGGATGAAACAAAACCGTCTCAAAAAGAAGATTTGAAAATTTTAATTGATTGCATTCTACATACAAAATATCTTTCTTCTTAGTAAATACATTTGTCAATACGGAGAACAAAATTTGCAATAACAGCATTTAAAATAAAAACATCTATGGAAGCAATAATTTGTCACACAGTCTCTTTTAGTCTTGCTATGGAAGAATGTTTTGTTTGATAAATACTTTCCATAACAAAGCCCCATAAGAACAAATCTAAAGGAAAAAGTCGGGAAATCTAGCTGGTCATGGACAATCAGAGCCATACAGCATGTATTTAGTGTAGAACCGGTTTAAAAAAATTTGCTTGTTAATCATGCCTTCAGAGTAGATGTAACATTCATCACTGAAAATTATGCTCTCAAGATTTAGCTTATTTACAGAACAAAATTCATAAATTGGCACTCAAAATTGTAATCTTCACTATTCATATTCATGATAAAGCTTCTGAAGGCTTTGTAATTTATACAGAAATAACTCTAAATCCTTCTTATTAATTTTCCTTACTGATTCTCTTTTAAAATTCGTGGTTGTATCTACTTTTCTTATTTCTTTGGAGCATCATTTTCAATCAATTCTCTCACAAGGTTAATGTTTTGAAGAGTTACTACACTTTTTCTGACAGTGGAATAACGTTTATTTATGCTGTGGACGGAACCTCATTGTTTCCATTTTTGAAAAGTTTTCAGATTGTTGCCTCACAAACAGAAAATCCCATGAGAATTTTGAGTGGCTCGTTTCACTGTGATAACCAATCCGCATATCATCGTTCCCTCCACAATTAATATACGCTGAATTATTGATAGCTGCCCCATGACAAAGGGTTCATGACAGATAAATTATCAACATGGAACGGAACGTGGGAAGATAAGCTAGGTATACTGAATACTGTTCAGTTTAGAATGTTCTCTTTCAGATGTTTTTGTTTCATCTTTTTAATTACAATATTTAGTGAGTTATAGCAAATAAAAACCAAAGCCATTGATATGGTCACCCTGTATGTACCCGCAGTATGCCATTACTTGCAAAGCGTCATTTAAAATTTTCAAGTATGTAAGAGTATACTAATTGAATAAGTGAAATTTACCGTTGTTTTCAGGTGAACTTCTTCGGCTTCTTCGACAATGGAGATTTCCAAGACAGCATAATGGCCAAGGTCGAAGGTACAGATCTTGAAGCCAATGTTGAAAAGGGCATCGACAACTGCGGCAAGGTCGAAGACTATAACGTGAGTTGCATTTCTCCATTTAAGATATATTATATATTAAGATTTTTTTTCATCGCCAGCAAACCCATGGAGGCTTATTTTTGTTTTTAATTATATATAACTCGATTAGAAGTAGAGATCGAATAAACCCTACACATTCATCTATTTAAAGTTATTAAATTGAAATCCTTTTGTACCATACAAATATTGATCTTAAGTCGTTTGGGACATGAAACACGCTGTCAAGAACTCTGAAAATAGTTTCCATTAGAAGACATGTACGCTCTAAACTGCACTTGAAATTGCAATCATAAAGTAGATGACCTAGAACAAGAAGCTTGAATACTCGTACTTTCTGTTGAATAGACACTTCCTTTACTGAACGTTGCAGATGGGAATTAATCAGAATTCTAAGATGATTCACTAATTAAAGCTCTTCAGACACAGTAGCACTACAGAGAATACGTTTTAAATTTTGAATCATAATTACAATACTGCGATGCCTTTTGTTTCCTCAGACCACTGCCTACATGGAGTGCATTATGAGCTACTGCAGGACAGGAGAGGCTCCCGCTGAATAGAGACTGGGACGGTCACCTTGCAATCAATTTTTCCGAAGCAACAAATGATTCGAAGACGATAATGAACGGATTCATTTCTAAGCGCAATGATTCATTTGAGGGTCATGTCTTGAACTAGAATCTGTTTTTTTTTTGTAAAGTAAATCAAGAATTTTCTTTCATCTTAGATTTTGAAAAGTTGATTACAGTGGCTTAAAGAAGCATTGCAATGTATACAATCTGTGCATTCAGTTTATTGACGACGGTCATGATGTCAAATTATCATCAATAAATCAAATTTTCTTACACATATTTTAATTATATGTTAATTCAATTCTTGGCACGCAAATCAGGAAATATTGTTCCATTGTATTTACAAATCAAATATATTTGCCTCAAGTGAGCTTCAATCATCGAATTTATCCACCTCTAGAATATACATCGATTGAAGAGATGTTTTTTGTGTTTATCCCCTCATGCGGGAAATGTTCCCTTTTACGCCTCGAAGTGAAAGGTTGAAACGTTTCATTCTCCTTAAACATGATAGATATACTTCACGGTGTAGTAAAAGTAAATTTTTCTTTACAAAAATAAATGAACTTAATAACACTGTTACTTCATCCTATTTAACAAACACCGAAGTGGTGTAGTTTGAGCTTATAGGCGTAACTACAGCAAATTGGTACAGCTGATGACGTGGTTATTTCATACTGCTACATTTTGTTTATTTATGGGAATAATTTAGCAATAAATCGCTCACCTAAATAACTTCAGGAATAAAACTTCTAAACTCAAGTGGAAACTAATTCTAGCATATCATTAACATAAGCTGTAAATTTTACGATCAAGAAAGCAGTATTTCATTTTGATGACTATAAAAATTACAATAGACTCTTACAAACTCTGGTAAGACTTTCATTGATAAGTGTGAAAAAGGAACCTTGCAACAACCTCACCTCTGATACAGGAAATGCGCATGAAACTTATTATACTGTAACTTGAAACGGAGGAAATAAAATGTTCACCCTGCGAGACCAACAACAGACAGCTATCAACGATAGTTGGAAAAAAGTACTGAATTTATAGATTAAAAAGAATTTTTGAAATAATCTAATAATACAAGAAAAAAACACACCAAAAACTGTAAAAAGAACACGATGAATCACATAACACAATACCAAAATATTTATTCAAAAACTTTTTTGCTATTAGTGATTCTTTGTAGTCTACATCTGATCAGCCGCTAGTTTCAACACATTTTCTTTAAAGCCTTAGATGAAATTTAGCGATCCAGTTCAAGTAAACCTACAATTAATACAGTATTTTTATTTTCATTAGCTGTTACATTTCATAAATGGAGCTCAAGTGCACTCATATCTGTAGGAAATCCGTAGAAAGACTGTATAAACTCACTGAAAAATACAAAGTATGCCCCGTTGAATCTTATATACATTGACAGCTTCCTTATTGTAGCGTGCAAGATTCATTTAATAATATGTGTAAGCGTTGCAAAAACATTTTACCTGATCTAAGGAAGTGATACACAATCAAACTAATATAGAATATAGAAAACATCTATACAGGATAAAATTATCGGCTTATCAGTCTCATGCATGTCATATCCAAGATAAGATGAAAATTAAAAAAAAATTAACTTTCAATTTTTTGTCCAAATCAAACTTACTTAACAGTAGTTAAGAAATAAACGTAGGCGTTGACGTTGAAAACTTAAATCTCTTGCTACTGATCGAGTGTTGAGCCAAAACGGCATGAACCTGGAACCCAAGAATAGATACACAGTGCTTGCATTAGCTTGTCTCGTGAGATTTCTTAATTTTTTCATTTGGTTTGTATGTGGACGCGGGCTTTACGAAGGGGTATCCACATTGAAGGATGTGCCTTTGGTATCCACAATACAATACTTACAATACATGCAAGCCTTACTGAATTTTCTTCTATCTAAATCCTTAAGAGTATTACAGAGAGACAGACCAAGCAACAAACAGTACATATTATTATGTACTAGTGTACCCGTGCCATCAAAAATGATGGCAAGTCTAGTGTATAATAAACACTTACAGTATTTTTGAGCCGCAATAGAAGTAGTTATAGCCATTCATGTCAGATCCTAGATACAGAAATTCAGCATTACTGAGAGCAACTGCGAGCTTGTGTATGTATATTGTAATATGTACTACCCCACAGAACTCGGTATCGACGATACGGACTCAAGTATATAAGGCTCTGGATCTCTCTAATTATTTTGAAAGTGACTTATTATAGTGCACTTGTACAGCAAAATTGAGTGCATTAATTTACCAGTGAATTGAAACCAAGACCGCCAGTGCTAATTTCGTCCTATCTATTCTTAAGAACGTGACATGAAACATATAAATCAATATGTAAATAAATATATAAACATACAACGGTCGTTCTTAGTATTAGATTAGATTAGTAAGCCCACACATGAAAATTTACGTATTTTTTATTGAATTTTTTCGTTTAATTCACCTGAGAACGCGGGCTTTTCGACTGAGTTTCCGCATTGGAAGAGGTGCCTTTGGCCTCCGCAATACAATGCTAACAATACATGTATACCCTACCGAATTTTCTCCTATATAAACCCTTAAGAGCGTGACAGAGACGGACCAAGCAAGCAAACTAGCAAGCAAGCTACAAACTGTGTGTTATTATACAGGGTGTTCACAAAAAAATGTATCCACTGACTGATATACAGTAAGTATATATGATACCGGAACCATATAACAGTTTAATTTTGAATTATTTCTTTAGCTTTTATGCCTTTAAAATGCAGCTTAATAAAGATTATTGATATATGTATCATAAACACATGTATCGTTCAGTGGATACATTTTTTATAGACACTCTGATAGTGGAATAATTAAATATGCCATAGAAAAGAATTAATTGTACTATATTTACCCTCAAAAACAGAACAGTGTTTTAACAAGTGTGAGCAAATAACCAAGTTTAGTGTTCCTGTGCAAATTAGTATTGGTTATTAAGTTTTTCTAGTTCCTTTCCTACTTCATTCAATTAAAGGCGACAAAAATACTGTTAACGGCTGATCTGTAAGAAATATAAATAAGTCGTATCTATGTTTGGTAGAAAAACATATATTTCAGCACTAAGTCAAATTCGAAAGTTGAAATATTCGTTTATCGAAGTTTGTCACTACTTAAACAGGTTTGTAACAAAAACTATAATAATTATTACACTACATCCGAGGTAGATCGTTAACTCATGAATCTATTGTAAAACCCTAGTTGAAAAATAATATTTTTGCAAAAAACATTTTGCCTCCAAGACCACATATTACATAATCATATTATATCTACATACCACAATCATATTATATTCAAGCCGCCCTATAAAAATTTCTTTTACTGAACCTCTTTCTCCACATGACATCTTTTAGTTTCTTAGGAAGAGAACCTTCATGTATATCTTCAAATTTATAACATTTCAATAACTTGTATGTATTTCTCATCAGGCTGGAAAACGTAGACAGTGTACGAGTGTACTATTGGGAAAACCACGTTCAGAAAGTAAGATACTATAGTTCTCTAGTTAATTCCGGATTTTACACGGTGTTTAAGAAATATGGCAACCAGTTTTGCATGTTAAATAAATCATTAAAAATCAATGTTTAGTTATTTAAATCTTATATTATTTTGAAGGTATTGAGATAATCTTTCTATTTCAAATGTAAAAAGTATAAAACTAAATTCCAAACTTTATATAATGGCTGTGGATCGAAATATCGTTATCAAGCTCCACAAAGAGAGCGAGAGTAAAGTATAAATGTAAAAAAAATTAGAGATGAATCGTTCATCTGTTTGGAAAATTGGTAAAAAAATTAAGAAGACTGGTATAACCTGTAATAAACCAGGACGAGGGCAAAAACGAAATGTTCGGACCAAAAACTTATCAAAAACCCGCAGCAGAAGTTGCTTCGCAACCCACGTCGATCCCATCGAGAACTGACTGCAGAAGTCGGTGTTAGGAAAACTTCAATTTATCGAGTGTTGAAGGAGGATCTGGGAAAGAAACCTTACAAAATTATGAAACGTCATGAACTTAATGAACATCCTCAGAAAATGAGAATTGAAAGAAGTCGTCACATCCTTAATTAGATAGCTCAAGGCATGCTCCCAAACTTGATGTTCACAGATGAGAAAATTTTTTACATGCAGCAAGTTGTACACCATCAGAATGATTGAGTTTCGAGTTCCTCAAGTTCAGTCGAGGGTACGATTGTTACGAGACTTCAAAATGCACAGTCTTTGATGGTTTGGGTAGCTGTGACAGACACAGGATGATCTCAGTAATTTGTTGTGCCTTTTGTGTTCAAACAGAACTCAATACGGTACATTTCTCTTATTTTTAAATCAAAATTATTACCATGGGCTCCAGAACATTTTCAGGGTTCGCCATGGAGTCTCCAACAGGATTTAGCACCATCACATGGCTCTAACGTAACCCAAAGCTGGATTCAGAAGAACATTCTATCTTTCATAAGCAAAGATGTATGGCCAACAAGGAGCCCTTGGACTATTCCATCTGATTCATTTTGGAACAAGAGTCTGCACCACCACCAGCTTGGTCAACTGGTGAGCGAATCTGCTTGCGAGCGGAAAGACCCGGGTTCGAATCCCGCTGCCGACATGGTTGACGCGGCTAGAAATACGGCATGGGACGGGTAAACAACCGAATAATTATCGAAGTAATTATCCGACCCAAGAATGGGCCAGAAGGTTCGTTCCTATAGCCTCATTCAATTCTATTCTATTCTTAGCTACTCTCACACTTCTCTCTAGTCCCTCAAAGCAAACCTGCAAAGAAAATAGAAAGATATTCCATAAGAACAGATACGTGCCGCTGGCGATGCATTTGTAAATAGACCTAAAGCTGTAGTTTGTAATAAGGGTGGTTACATCGAATAAATTCAATACTGTATCGTTTGCTTATTATTCACCTTTGAGTTCAACCCTTAAAATCAAAATCGCGCTTTTGAATTTCTATAAACCTACCAAAAATATCGTTGCCTTCATTCTGAAACACCCTGTAGACTAGACGGGTCAGCACGTGAATCTCTCTAAATTAATAGTCTCTGACATACAGCAAAATCAACACTGAAGCAAGAGAGCCCCGATCTTATGCTCAAGTTTACACTCTACAATAAAAATATTTGTCACGATACTGACGAAAGAAATGAAAAAAATAGTAAACAAAAGTTTTACTTATGAAAGAAACGACAGTTCTAGATATCAGTATGAGCTACATTTTTTCATAAAATTCATGTAGATGATTTTTCTTGGTCAGGCTAAGGCTATGAACATCCTTTTAACTTGAAAGTTTTTTAATTGTACAAACTACAGCACATGCAATCACAGCTTTAAATACAATTATGAGATTTTAGATTAAACGTAATACTTTGTAAAATAAATAAAATTATCAAAACCTCAAACAACTTTTTTTGCAGTTTCTTTGCTTGTAAAAATCCTTAGCAATAATTTTACACTTCCCACAGCAAGTTTATCATCTCCTCTTGTTGAGTAATTGACGTACGTTTACATGTTGCAATTTACGTCAGCAAAAGGTAGAAGTTTAGAGCAGAAATTTGTAACAATGTATTTCAAATTGTTCTTCAGCGTAGTCTACCAGATGTGCATCCACTGATGTATTCTGTTTCTGGGTTGGATTCAATGACATTCAGGCTTTGATCCATGCTCTAAATTTCAGCTGATAATATTTCTCTTGAGTTTGATGACATTTTCAGTCGATGGCAGTTGTACCTGCAGGCTACACTTGTCTACAGCCAGGGCTCGGGCATGATCATCTTGAATGAGAGCTTTGAGCGCAAGCGATGGCTTTGGGAATGATGTTGAGCATCCTCGAGCTAATGGCATCACAAGACTGTATCGTAAATATTGGTTATTGACACATTAGGTGGAGTAGCAATCCAGAGGCTCGAGTTGCTCTGGAATAGGCAAGATATGGCGGAGCAGCTATAGCTCATGCGCTCATACGTTTTGGAATCGAATGCAATGAAAGTTTAATAATGGTGAGAAAACCATGCCACACTAGAAATATGACATCGTTGCTAGGGTATTTCGTATTTATTGTCTACAGGTGGTTGGTAATAATCATCAAAATTTCAAAATTTGTCCTCTAGCTTTAAATGATCCTATAGCTATAGCTTTTAAAAATTATCCTATATATCTCATGCGTCAGTAGCGCTTACGCATCTGCCTATCGCATTGAAAACTACGTGTGAAAGTATTATCCATCGATGAGTGATGGACTGTAACTCTAAATAAATCCCAGATATTGAAAACTGTTTCAATAATAATACAAAAACGTGAAAGAGAAAATGACTAATACTAGTTTTGACTTAAAAGTTACATGAGGATACTACGTAGATCCTCGCACCAATTATCTACATTTTCTGTAACGCAGATATTTAATTTATTTATTGTTTCTGTATAACCAACATAGATTTATTTTCATTTAATGTATGTACTAGTTGTTCTATTATTAATAATATTAATTTCTAGCTGATTTGACCGTGCAATTTTTTCGTACAGGAATGGTGGTACGATATTCATCATCATTTATTGTTAAATGAGCAGTATTTATTAACAGCATGAGTGTTTCCTAACCCACGTGGTCAGAGAGCTGATGTCATATCGCCATGGTAGTAGCAATGACATCGGCCAGCCAAATCCGTGTATACTGTAAATAATGACAGCACCTAGTCAGGACTGGAAACATTTTGTCAGTTTGAGGTGAAGAGAGTTTTTATAAACTGTTAAACGAACTATGAGTTGGTGAGATATTTTCACTTGCACTCTTGTAATCTTGAAATTATCCCTATCAGTTAGGAAATTAAAATAAGAAATGTTCCAGAATAATCCACGGAAATCTAATTGTCACGGATTTTTCATGGGCGCAATGTACTCTGAAATTTTTTCAATTGATCAAAAAGAAATTAGATGGAAAAAGCGTATACAACAAAAAAGATTTCTATGTTTTCTACTCTCGATAAAAGTGCTTACTTGAGAATTACCATTTTTGCATTCGCATTTTTCCCGAACTGCATAGTATTTTTCAAACTCCAGCACGTTATTTTTTACATTATAAAGTATTACGTTCACAAAAAGTCGACAAAACTTAGTGTGTATTTACTACCATCAAAGTTTTACGGCATTTAGGTTTTCCTAATTGCTGCTATAGACTCAAGACTAGAAAAATGTAACATGGATTGTGTTTTTTATGAAGTTTGTATTTCTGTAGTCAAACAAGGGCTCACAGCACTGTGCAGTTGATGAGCTCCTCGTCACTTTCTCTTCTCGAACACTACCTCCAACAAACTTTCAGAGTTCATAATAATTGCGTCTTTTCATGCAACGTTTTTTAATTGAAGATGTTCCAGTGATTGAAGAAGTAACTTTAGCTCCAAAGCTTTAGAGTCTGAACAGATGTCCTTGAAATACAAGTTAACTGCTTTCGAGGGAGGGAGACGAAACTGGTTCATTAGTCGCACTCAACTGTTGACGATTCATGATCAATTAAGTGAACAAGCACATGTTACATAAAAGGCTTCTCAAGGGAGAGTTTTTACTATCTATATGAACGACATTAATTTCAAAATCGTCTGCAAAAACCAATAAGTTCGAGTTTCGTAACGACACGACACTGCCGCAGCGTGTTCACTGAGCAGGACAGAGTAACCATTCAAACAGACCTCAGCCGACTACGGCAGTAAATCGAAACTTGGCTAGTGTGCCTCAACATTAACAAGTGTTCAGAAATGCACATTGATAGAATTGAGCGGTAATTCCAACATACAATTGAAAGCATGTACACGAGTGGGGGTTTATGAAATATTAAAGCACTATTGAAAGTACTTCCTCACTGCAGCATGCACTTAAATGTCTGGGTACACTTCCCTTCCCAAATATCAACGACTCAAGGTGAGCTCTACACGACTCAAGCAGTTTCTGTTTGATATATTCATATTTGCAAGCGTTTTCATTTAAAATTCTAGATTAGTTTAGAAAATTACTGAGGGATCCGGAATAGGCCAGTTATGAAAAAAATCGCTTCTATTTTTCTATCTGAAATAGGAGACTTACTGATGAAACTTCTGCCCCTGATTTATAGTAATGTATTATATTTATTTTAAATGTACTTTGTGTTTCATAATAAATTTCCCCATTCACGTTTATGATGTATTGTAAGCGTATACCATTATTTTCTTTCTTTATCAGGGACACATTCCTTTAAAATATAAGCTTCAGTCTCTGCTACAAGGTTGATGTGTTTCACCAGCATTGCAGTCGTCATAGGGTTACAGCAAGAGTACAGAAATACAAATCAGAGAACTCATTACTCTAAATGAACTCAAACGTTACTATTTATCAGAAATAAAAATATAACTTGCAAAAAATAAACTATTCATTTAGAGCGGCCTTGAAAAACGATGTTAACAATCAGCATAAATAAACCTATTTCATATAAATTTACTACTGATTCGTAATGATGTATGCGGCAGGCGTTTGTGCTTGATATTCGTGAAAGAGAAATTGCTTCCTAGCTGTTACAAGTATCTATCTATACGCATGAGTGAGCTTCATCCTTAGTAAATTAACCACTTAAACTAAACTCATGGGTTAGGAATTGCCCCCATTTTAAACCTACCCACCTTCGTAAAAATGCATAAACTATAGAAAAAAACAGCGTTAACCTATGTTGTGCAGTATTTACGTTCTTTTAAAGTTATCTCATTTGAAAACATGATCTCTATTTATTAAACCAGCTCAGTAAGTCATAACAATAGTAGAAAAAGCATGACGTTAAAATTTACAAATATTGATGTAAAACATAAATGTTGGGTGCCTTTAAGATAATTTTACAGAGTTCCAGGAAATACCTGTCTCTGAAAGCCAATTACTTTTTACATAACCTGGGAAATGCTGGCGATTGTGCTCGAAATCTCTGGAAGAATTTTTGTATCCACTCATACGATCATCAATCGTAATGACCAATTCATGGAGTGAAGCCTATCTTTAAGAGCTTTCTGCTGTAAGCGTTGAACGTCCTTCCGTCTGCTCACAATCCGTATTTCTTAGTAAATTTACACGACGCTCATTGCATTGCAGATCTTCTAAAGAAGTCTTCTGTGAAAACTCGATTATAGCATAGGTAGAAATTGTAGAAAAACTCATCGCATAAGCAACGCTGGTTGCCATATTTGGTACAGAAAATTATTTTCAACACATTAGATTCAGTAAAAACACTTCTAAGCCGATAACATATTATAGTAGATATTTTGTAACCTATCTCACACATTAATAGGGCAAGTATTCAATTCTCCGAATTAATGACAAATTAAGTTAGCTAAAGAAATGTTGAAACACAGAAGGAGAGTGTTAACAGAGTCAATATTATTAGAAATATTCTTGCTCGGATAAACTATTTATATATTTACTAGAAGCATCTAATAAAATATTCACTCACCGTCTGCTTTGAATGCACGTGAAAATTTCATTCAGTGACTTTAGCGCTTCTTTTTTATTGTCATGCATGTTACCAGTATAATTGGAAACAGAAATTCTATAGAGGCTGGATAATACATATAATCTGAATAGCTGTTACTCTAAAAACATTATCCAATTACAAGTTACGGCGTGCAACATTTTTCTCAGTTTTTATCCTTTACAGAATATTCTAATACATCCTCCGCACTTCATATAAGGGAACTTTCAACGATTCTCAAGGTAAATCTATTTCTATTTCTACAGATACGGCTGCAAACAGTTTCGACTTCAACCAGTTCCTTCAACATGAACCTCAGATTTTCCATTGTATTGCGATTTGAATATTGTGGTGGCAGTCCGTAGGTTCTAGATCATTTAATGTTTTTCTTAACAATTTTTCGTGCTACTAGATCAGTGTGTAGGTGCATTGCCGACGTCGAAGGAAGATATTCATCATGCAACTAACTCAATGTATCCAATCCACTACCATGCACTAATTCTACGATGCATGATCTTCATGTCTAATCGGTTTTACAGACAAAGTAACGGCTGGGCCATAAGAAATTGAAGATAATGTGGTCCAATTGAGCACCAATGAGTCTCATAGTGCGGCACTATATCTCCAGTGCAACGAGAAAGGAAAACGTCATTTTTGTGCCAATTAAACATAAACACGCATTGTTGTACAAGAGAATAACCCGACTTATAAGAACATTTTATTCGTTTCCTCTGGTATATGCACAAATTCGTGCAAGCTCTATACTATTATTACAAATATGTAATGATTACTTTAATAATGAAATTTAAATTTAATGGTGGGTATTTCTTGCGTTGATTGCCTCTACAAGCTCTCAGTGGATAGATTTATTGAAGTTACGTTTGTAGTTTCCGATTCACGAGTGCCTCCAGAATCCATATAGCAGCAGCAGTTTTGAAGCTACGAACACATTTCGACTCAGTATTCCTTTATTTTTTATTATTTATGTAATTCGTTTGTGAGATACAAAAAAATTGAAAGAACTTCTGGGAGTCGGCGCCGCACGTCAATATGTAGTATTATTTCATAAAGGTTCATAGAGTGCCGTTACAAAAAACAGTGACAAATTTATCTGCATTTTGAACTTTTGAGCGTATAGTGCAATAACATATCACAAATGCTGTTTAATGACTAAAATTAAACATTTAGTATTAAAAGGTGTGAATTCTCCTCTGGGTCAAACACTTCTGCCATTAACGCCTTCTTTTATAATGTTTCAGAGCAGAATTCTCTCACTGCTTCAAAGACGTTAATGAACACGCTTCTTTCGAGAGAATACTGGCTTGAATTGCTTGGAAGCGTTTGCAAAACACGTGAATTGGACCAAACATGGATGTGTTTCCATGTGTGTAGACGCACGTGTTTCCTGAATGCACAACATTATAGCAACAGTGTCCTCATGGACTGGCTCTCGTTAGCCGATTTGCTCGTATTCAAAGGTAGTGAGTTTCAAACATTGAAAACTGAGCAAACGGCAAATAACTTTTTGATGATTTAAAAATTATTTTTTTATGAATGATTACTTCCAAGCCGTTTCGTTTTATTCTGAATTATTATGAATATTCAGTTGACTTAGTAAGTTGCCGTGATATTCATCCCATATATAAATAAATAACAAAAGTATTTATCATCGTATAGTCGTTGCCGTTATAAAGCAAAATTATGCAGCAATAAGGTTTATGTAAGTCTGTTTTTGTTGTAACAATTGAGTGTTAAACTGAAAGTATTTTTATAATTCATAACTTCCTAAGATTCATTCAACCGGCATTGGTAACTTCCTGGATTTGAATTTTGAGACCTTACTCGATGGTGGCTGGTTTTCGATCTATTTAGTAATCATAAAGGTATAAGCATTTGCTCTAAATTCACAGATCTGCTTCATTTTATTACAATTCGAATAGCCCTATCACACTTACTGCATTATACTCTGCAGTCAATATTGAGAAGTTATCACTGCTTCCTACCGTTTTGGCAAGCGACACATTTTACTCTGAAGGTGAAAAGATATGTCGATTACTATGAAATAAATTCGTAACTGCGTCTGCATGCAAGTGCATGAATGACTTCGTTTAGTCACATAAATTTATCAAATTCGTGAATGTAGTTGTGGGCCTGTTCCTTATGCCCACTTTTGGCCAACTTGTACCTGACAATCTGTCACGGGAAGAAACATTTTGTGAGTTAGAATATTCCAAAGCTCAACCGAACAAGACTGTGAAGCGAACACTTGTGAAAGAATTTTACTAAAAAATTAGCAACTGTAATGGAACTTTTTACGTGGTCGGCAAAATTTGAAAATAAGTTTGTCTGTTCATCACGAAAAGATGTGAACGACAACTTTCTTGGATTTATGTGAACATGGGCGATTTGGTTTAACAGCGGACATCTTGTTCACTATTTCCTTGTATTCAACTACATAGGTGCTTAGAGAATAATATCCTATTCATAATTGTATGGCATAATAATGTGCTGTACTACTTTGATCTGAGAACTAATTCTTCCCTCAACAGATGATTTTTCATTAACGATTTTAATATTAATTTAGAACATGTATTTTGCGTTACCAATATGCACATTTTCGATCCCTTCTCAAAAATCGCTATCCATATTCAGTTACTTGAAAATCGAAAGTCCATGTATAACGATACGAGACTAGTACGCTCATTTCGATGACGAACTATTTAGTTTTAGCTTGTCTCGCAACCTTGCCTCAATGAATGAACGAAAACGAAAATGTATCATTGAATCATAAGCATTATTTTCATAGACTGTATTTTATACAACATAAAACAAAAATCATATAACATTTGCATATGACACTGCCTGCATTATATGTGAATCAGCCTTAGGCACAAAAATGGCTAATTGTAACAAATTTCATACCGCTAATACATAAAATGTACATAGAATCGCAATGAGAGAAAGTCATTAAATATCAATCCAATTTCAATATTTCTCATTAGTATTACCGTCCTTGGGAAAAAATGTTCAATGGACTTCTGTCCCATTTTGCCGCTTGTTGATATGTTTTGCGATTGAAAATTTGGTGCAAAGGAATTTTGCTGTGATAGTTTTTGTGAACACTGTTTCTGATGGGTTCAGATCGATTAACTAGTCTACAGATACACTTCATTTATCTTTAAACGCATGTAGTCCAATCTATTCTAAAAAAGACTCTTTCGATCCCATCAGAGATGTAAGAAGACAGATGTATGAAATAAATTCGTTTATGTTGGTATACTGTAGTTTCAATGTTATTTCATATAAAATTGCGGAATATCGAAATTTTACATTCAACGTTAAGGAACAATTGAATTCTGAACTATTTCAGATGAACCACTATTTACAGGGTGGTTTGTGCACGGTTGTTTTCCTCTTCTCTTGTATGATAGCATAATGTTTGAGAGATGTGATGCTTACTTGATAAAGGCCACTTGTGTATTCAGGTGAACATTGTTCGCTTGGCCTCTACCATAACATATAGAAAAAGTTTCTTGCATAATACACATATTTATCAGAAATTAGCCAGACGAAATAATTAATTATTACGATTAATCAGTGTTATATTTTTGGCCATTACTCCCAAATTTTATTTCACGAGCGTGACTTGTTAATATAACCCATTGTGTAACAAATGTGACTTGCTCTCTTGATTCATTCAGACCCTGTGAACTTTAGTCCAGCAAGAAAATTGCATGGTTAAGCACGTTTTCGCATCTATTCTTTGGAATCTCTATATCCTCACTTATGCAAATTTATTCTGAAAGTTTACTGTCACTTGCGGGCCAATTCGAGAATGAGACCAAACATTCTCCACTCTTTCCATGAGCATTGTGTTCCTCTTACCTAAAATTTGTTGAATTTCACTTTATCATAAATTCAACAGCCGGTGCAACATGAACTAGTAATACTCAGATTTGATACAAGTCTAAGAAATACGCAATTTTTCAACATGAAATTCAACAAAGTTGAGATGTTGCAATATAGTAACAGATTACATGTTTTAGCTCGATTCATCACAGCGATTAAAACAAAAATTCAACACGTTTCAAATATGTGTTATGTACTGATATAATGAATTGATATAATATACACTCATGAAAATCGCATAGTATACGTTTTTGTACTCATCGGAAATAAAAGATGATAGACGTATTTTGTGATAGAAGTTTTTTTGCAGTAACAGTAAGATTTACATGACATGGACCAATAAATATTTCCATATAAATAAAGAATTTATTTTACGCAAAAGCATTTACTTGTTATGCAGGTATCACTAAAATGAATTAGCTAAGTCAGAAGAACATAAATAAATGACATGTTTACCCGACATGTGTTTTTCCCATCCCACTTGATTGTTCATCCGTGAAATAAATTTCAACAACCTTAGTTGCGTAATTTGCAGATGACTACAGTTTTTTTACGGCAAGTAGATCACATCCTATTATTCATATCCATTTGTAGATTATGCACGACACCAGTTTAATTCGAAAATGTAAAAAACTATGGAAATTAATTAAAATCTATTCTTTTCAACTCAAAATCAACACCTCTTTTCAACTCCTGGTGATGGGCGGTGATCTAAGTAGCAATATATGTACATAGTGTTCTCTTGCTACTTCGTAGTTCGTTTATTGCTAAGTTGCTATTTCGCGGATTTTTAGAAAATAATAATGTGAAATATTTATCGCAGTATTTTTGCTGTTTCGCGGGTTTTTACGGTACTCGTTCTGCCCATACGAATGTAGCACGTGTTGTACAGTAAGGAACATATTTAATGAATTTTGCATTGAAAAATAACATGTAAAACAATTTGTTAAAAATATCAATACCAACACTAAAAGAGTACTATATGTCATAAAAAATAACGATTTACTGTAAATAGTGTCTTCACTCAACGGATGAATGTACCAAAAACGAACATTAGAATTTGCGCAGCGACTGCTTGAGACACTATTTACTGACGTGACATTATAAACAACACACAATTAGTTGACTGATGAAAAGCGACCAACCAAAAACTGTTGCTCTGTATCCCATTCGCTGATTGGCTCAGTAACAGTCGCATCTTATTTTCTTTCGTTCGAGTGGAGCTTCCCCTCACCGCTCATTCACTTCACGTTAGCATCACACTAATGCGTGTGGGTAATAATAAAACGATATTTTATTAGTATTATCTGTGTGATAATAAAACAAATAGAGCGTCACCTCATCGCGGATTTCCAGTTATCGCGGGTATTCCTGGAACGTAACACTGTAAGTGAGGGAACACTGTACTAAGCAAATTATCATCTATGAGTCAAAATATGCTAAATTAGGTTTCACATCATAATTTATAACACTGGAGTAATAATTCACTAACCAAGTTAAAATTCAAATAAATAAATAGGTCCAGAAAAAATACTTTTCGGTTATTTTTAAAGAAGTATTTCGACTCCCATTCTTGTCTATAGTGGGCGGGTGAGAATAGCGCTAGATACACACTGTATAGTTATCAGAAATTAGAATTCATCTCCATACATACGAACTTAACTACCCCACGCGTGAACACACACTCGGTATTACACAGTAGGAACTCAATAATTTTGTTTTAGTTTAAATTTTGATTTTTTAGGGCAAAAATTTTTTTATTAATTCAAGTAAACACACATGATAGTTTCATGAATTGATTCAAGTTTATTTATGCTTGCAAAATTCTGAAGGCCTTTAACATCTGCCTTTAAAGGAGTTTGTCATGACGTAATTAGGGTATTCTTATTATTTAGTAACTGTCAACGCCCAACAAATTATAGTTTCGTCCAGCCATCCATGTACACGTCCAGCCATCAATAATACTAAACTCTAGAAATTTTAAAATATCACTAGTTGAGTGAAAAAAAAGAGCAAATTCTTAAGCTTTTTCGACTTCTTACGATTACAGGAATTAAGATTCATCCAGTTCTTGAACAACCAGTCTTAATTTACATTCCATTCTCGCAGAAAGTATGCCAGTCAATGGCACACTCAAATTTGGATTAAATGATGCTCAAACACGCTCGTGTTTCTTTTAAGGAAAGCAAACTTATCCTGAGAAACCTGGAATACAATTTTTCCGTAGTTATCAAAAGATCTTCAAGAAACAAGATCACATGGAATTAATTCCAATTCGTCTCTTGGCTTGGTAGCTTATATGCTTCAGAAAAATAATAATGCTGCATTTTCTCACCGAGCAATCAACGTCTAATAGAAGTCATTTTTCATCATGAAGTTCATCGTAGCAGGTCTTTCATCATTCATGACTATAATTTCATTCATGTCATAAATTCTAGCGCTGTACTATATCCAATATATCAGACATTTTCTGAAATCCCATGCAATAGGCTGAAAAAAACCTTACAGGGATTTTTCTTAACTTCTTCTGTCAAGTATGGTGTTTTTTATAGTTTCTTGGGAAGGATTATTTTGTGAAATCATTGAGACCAGGAAAGCTTCTATCTAATGTTTAATAATCCAGGCCCTCCTTTTCAGTGCCATTCAGTTCTGGAGCATTCACGAATGACATTTATAAAATAATAGTAACAAGATTAAAAAGTTTATGTCTCTCAGATAAGTCTGGTTGTTTACATTGTATCAAATGTTTTTTTCTGAATTACATATTAGGCAGCATCTTAGGTGTTACTGTGGGTCTGGCCCCTGAATTAAATTTGGGCTTACCTTTCTAGCACGATCAGATGTCACGAGGAAAAGAAACCTACAATTGTTTTTAGAGCTTGTAAATGATATGATATTATCTAGCTGCCTGATATATACCACATAACTGAATAGAAAACAAAATTCTGGAGTAACAAATTCAATACTGAAGCAGAGATATAGATATATCAAAACACTGTTCTTAATCGTTCGTAAGAGATACTTTAATTATTGTTTACTTATTTTATCACATTTGTAAACGCTTTAATTAAAATATAAATGAGCAGTCATGAAATGAATAACCATGTACATGATTTATTATCTGCAAACAGCAAACACTAAATGAAGAATTTGCACTCTATTTCACTAATGATGCTCTTTTCTGCTTATGAAAGTTTTAATTATCATTAAAAAATGCTTATAATTACAAGGCAAATGGATCTGTATTTTAATGAATGTCATTTTTGTTCATGAATAGTCAATAAGTGATACATAGTCCTCTTAATTTTTTTTCTTAATTTTTTAATGGATTAATACGATTTCAAGTTTTTTCTCGGAGCAACATCTTGAATTCCGAATTTAAACTGCACATCAAACCTCTAGGGCAAAAATTTAGCCTTTTAACTCAGACAACATTAGTAATTTGACTATACAGACCCAAAAACGATGGTAACTGCGAGGCTTCTTCTACGACGCCCGTCGACGCTATTGTGCTACTGAGCTCCCATGGCGCTCACAAATACATTTTCACTTCAATTCTTCTCCATTGGATTTAGGGAGCTCTGCTGGAATTTATTTCTGGTCATTTTTTCCAACAAGACAGTATGTAACTTAAAATTCATCAAAGTTCACAGTTAAAGTATTGTAGGGCCGCTAACATATCGTGATTATTTTAATATTAAATATTATTAAACTTAGTAATATTTTAGAGTAAATCTTTATACTTATTTCACGCAACTTGTGATTGTTTTTTAAAGTAAAATTTAAACATAGTCGTGACTTCAAATGGTAACTCTCGTTTATGGAAGAACGTAGGCAACCACAGGTTCTGAAACTAAACGCCCGTCAGTCGGCGCACAACCATTATTCAGTGAACAACAATTCTATTCGCGCTCTCAGTCTCTCTGACGGGTAAGTTTCTATTGACAAGGTGTTAGTGAGTTTTGCGTTTCACTTACTTACCAGTTATTCCTTAAACTTATCATTTTAGCTTGGCCTAAACGTTCTTCTGTAGGCTTAGCAGTTTGTTTAATTCCGGTGATTGTTTTTTGGTAATTCGACGGATCTCTCGTCGTATATTATTCCACAATGCGGTAAATAATTTACCTAGTGTCTGCAGTATTCGTATTGTTGAGATTTGAGTTTATCACGCAGTCTGTAATGCAAAATGAATTATTAAGGTTTCCCTTCGTATAGCCTTAAGCAACAGTTCGTACCAAGATTTCCTTTTGCAAAACAATGAGTTAACTGACAGCTAAATTGAAGGGTGGACAGCACTAGTGGACTACTTGCATTTTTTCCCACGGGAAAAAATGCAAGTAGTCCACTAGTGCTGTCCACCATTCATATAGTAAACCACTGGATCGTAATCGCCTCTGTCAGCGCTGTGTTAGTGACAGCACGGGAGTGGACTACTTGCATTTTTTCCCGTGGAAAATATATTATATTTACCACGGGAAAAAAATGCAAGTAGTCCACTAGTGCTGTCCACCCTTCAATTGTACCACGAAATCTCATTTTGGTCTAGTCACGTTTCATTCGAATGATTTAGTTTGTGTTTGAAGAAGTAGTGGTGTAGTATAATTGGAATAATAACTATTGCGTCAGGCAGCAAATATCACTGCCAAGTTTCGTATCACTCAAGTCTCTACGTTCGAGTATTTTATGATGGGCACACTAAAACCATCGACCAGCCGTTTTGATACGGTGATTAAATTCCACAGCCCTGGAGTGAAGCTGCCTATAGACATCTCGTTTTGGATTTTTTAACTGCCAGCCAATTAGGTACGATACCTCAGTGTTTTACTCAGCAGTTGTCTTATGTATACTCAGCTGTCTCGGTATATTAATACTTCTGCTAAATTTTGTATTCAGTTCGAGTTACTTAATAGTCCTTGTCCGGACAGGTCTCGGTTTACGGATTTCACGTGCTCAATAATAAATCTGCAAGCTACAAAGCCGACTGTATCACTACCCTAGAAGAACCCCACCAAAACAACTACAGAAAAATACGTGTAACCCTAAAGTATACATAACTTCTTCAGTATCATAGCGCACTGGTAGACAATTGTGCAGCACGGTGACATATTAAATACAGATAGTAACCGAGCCACTGTTAATTCATCTCTACCTAAATGATGTTTATTCGTTTAAAAATAGTTCAAGACAAGAAATTTAGTGAAATAAATTGACAAAAATACTATTATGAGACTCTAAACGTAATGGAAACATACTAAAACGGTAAACACAATGAGATATTCATGTTACCCTCCATAATCACAGATGATAGAGTAATGTATAAAACTACTTTAATAAGCGTTCAACATTAATGAAAACAATACAGAATGTTATTTGGTGCCCATATGTGTGCACTCTTTAACTTTGATTCAAAATTCGCTAACTTTTCAGATTTACAGTGAATGAAGAGAAGCCAATAATCCTTTTTGCGAGGAGGTACAACGTTAATTCTTTTAGGACAATTAAATTCACTTTACAAAGTTACCAAACTGAATACGATTCACTCGTACTCGTATTTGGAATTCATCCATGATTACTATCACCAGCTTGGTCGACTGGTGAGCGGATCTGCTTGCGAGCGGAAAGACCCGGGTTCGAATCCCGCTGCCGACATGGTTGACGCGGCTAGAAATATGGCATGGGACTTGGGTAAACAACCGAATAATTATCGAAGTAATTATCCGACCCAAGAATGGGCCAGAAGGTTCGTTCCTATAGCCTCATTCTATCTATCTATCTATCTTACTCTATCATATGTAGAAAAATGGTTACGTTCTCTCTGAAATTGATCTCAACAGAAAGTTCGACTTTAAAACTTTAAGAATCAAGTTATTGAGTTATTATTTATGTAACTCAAATGGGAAAACAGTTATAATTTTAAATTTCTTCAAGTGATATTATTAGATTAATGCAGAAGTATTAGAGAAAATTGTGCTGAAATAACATTCATCAAAATTAATAGTTCAAAAATTTATTCCTTCAAAATCACTGGTGTTACTGTATAATTACCAGATAATGTTGAAACAATAGCTAATAAAAATATTAAATTGCCATGTTATGAGAAAACAAGGTTGGCAATGATACGCAATAAGTAGGACACATGTTGATTGCTTCAGGAGTTCAAAATATCCTACACGCTGACCCTTCGCACCTCTGCATTTTTCTTGGTGAGAATCGTCATCTTACCGACATCCTCCTCACTCATGTTGGCTGCAATGTGCTTGTGTGCGTGTGTTTCAAAGTCCTCCACAAGTGTTTGGTTGAAACCTGACGATGTGCATCATGGTCTTTGCCCAGAATAAAAACTCGAGGGGCTACTAGTCTAGAGAGTATGAGGATCAATGTTGATCCGTCTGACGGGAAACCAATGTCACCGAACTTGTATTCCAGGAACTGAGACACGAAACTGTCTCATGGCTACTGGCGCCGTCATGCTGAAACGTAGTGACGTCTGGGGATAGAGCCTTAACTGCATACCAGACTGTATTCTTCAGGACTTTCTCCAGATAGACACCAGAGCTGATGGATCCTTTAAACTAAACCACATGAAGGATCCTCTAATCCACCATAGTATCAAGGACGTAACTTTTTCTCTATGATTTTTTTTCGCTAGATTATAGTTTTGTGTGTGGCGGTAGGGGGGAGTTGTTGGGTCCAGTACCCTCTGATTTGTTTGTTTAATGACTAGTGCAAAACAAATCATTTTCCATCTGACCACATTACACGCTGGAACAAGCATCCTCGACACTGAGTCAAAACATGCAGGCCACCAGTCAGGTTTTTTCTATGCCAAACTCAGGATTGGCATTAAATACGGCTTGTAGGCTTTCCACATGAAATATTTTCCTAGAATTATCCAGATGATTTCATACCTTATATCAAACATGTTTACAGCATGCCCAATGTTGGATATTAGTTCTGTAGGAAAAAATACTTACTGACTCTAGGTTCTGTAATGCAACAAACTTCTTATCAGTGAGGATCTGATGCAGAACTGCACCTGCTTGGTTAAATCTGTTCACAATTCCATTGAATGTCAGAACATTTGACTCCTGATGTGGATGGTTGAGAATAAAACTCTATCCTGAATGTTCGTTGGATCTGGTTTATATTCTTTAGCTGGCCGAATGTGAAGATGATAAACAATGACTGTTGTTCAATGAATTAATAATTTTGTTTAAATGACGACTGGGGCTCCGCACAGCGGTCATTTCTCATGATGCCACTGTCGATATGAAATAACATGATATATGAAAAATGTTGTCCCTTTAAATAGATGTTCAAGCTCTGTGATAACGTATATACCATTGTTTTGGTAAAATATTACAATTAAATATTTTTGCGAATTGTTGTCTTAATAATACTGTCTGTAAATTTTACTGTAGTTATGCATCATTTACTCATTTCTGATTGAATCTCAAGAAAAATGCCGTTAAAATCTCCTGTGAAGTACTGTATATCATAACATCTTCATCAGCAAAAATTCAATATAAAGAAACCAATATAACGTATGAGGAGTAATAACCAATCAGGATACGTTTATTGATGTTATGTAACGTATTTCCGAAGGTTTCTACCAAAAATCGGGCTATAATCCATTGACACGTAATACACGGTTTGACAAACAAATACGCCTTTTTTTGGAACGACCTGCGGTCAGGTTATCATTATTTAGCCAGTAAAAACTGAGCCAGGGCATAAGTAGTGTTCCAACAGTCAGCATGTGCAGTCATGACATTAGTAGTGGAATTCAACTCCCGAGATTTGTGGAAAAGACAAGCAGTATTGATGTCAATTCTAGCTGGGCAACATAATTCAAATATTGCAAAGTGGCTTCAAGTGGACGACAGCTTCGTAAGAAAAGTTTGACAGGAGTTAGTTCCTTCCAACTACAACTTTGAAGCTGCCTGGCAGGATCATTCAAGGAGATCTGACTGCACGTGGGATGCTCAGTGATGCTGTTTGTCCTGATGTCTGGCCTTCCAACTCCTCCAGCCTCAATCCAATGAAGTTTTTTGTATGGAGCGCAGTCGAACGAAAAACCAACCGAAACCTATTGATAACCAAGGATGAATTGTTTGAGCGGCTCAAGGTCGTTTTCGCTAATGTTTCAAAAGACTTCGGAGCTACGATAAGTTCAGAATGCGTAACGAGGCTGTCATCGAAACAGAAGACGGCTTCATCGAGTGAGAAGTGACCAGAAATCTACCAAAATTATCATATATTTTTTTCATAAAGCAAGTTTTCTTTTAATATTTATGGACTGTTTTATTGAGACCTAAAAAGAAGATTATCTACTCTTCGAGCCCTGTATAAGGATGTGTTTAAGTGTAGTAGTATTTTGCATTCGAATGCAAAACCGACATTTGTGATATATCTTTTTATTGTGAACAGCACTTAAATTTTTTATTATATACCTCTAAATGGAGACAGAAGTCGTTCACTTTACGTATAATACAGTGGATATCGCGGAGTCATTTAAAATTAGCTATTGCGAAAGTTCTTACCGCACATTTAAAATTGTTTATATTATACATGAATTTTCGCCATCAGATAGTGCAGTTACGGAATATGATTCATCACCTGGAGAGGAAGATAACAATGCTGATGAAATATGTTGATGAGCCTGAAGAAAAGAGGATCCACTAGATAAATCAAGAGCGATTGAATGATTTGGTTAGGGATTTGTAATTTTCAAAAGAGAATATAGAACTGTTCAGTTCAAGACTGCAGCAATGGTGTGGTAACTGTCACACCAAGAGAAATGTGACAAATTATGCTCGTGCTCGGAAAACCAGTCCCGGACGATGTGAGCTGTGTGAACAGGAGCTTTGCCGTCTTGGAAGACACCATCATTATTAGGGAACAAAGTTTGTACCATGGAATGACCTTGATCGGTCTAAATGTTCACATAATTCTTCACAGGAATGTGCCTCTGTAGCGTTATCATGGAGCCCACAGAAAACCACAACATGGCTGCATAAAGTATTCCAGAACCCTCGCCATATTTCACTCTTAGCAACGAACAGTTTGTACTATAGGCATGTGATGGTGTTTGCCAGACGTAAACTCGGCCACAAGTGGACAACAGTGTGAAAGAAGACTTATCAAACCATATTATGCTCTGGCTTTCATTGCAGCTCGGCCAGAAATACTCTGCTTATAGAGCTCTCTTCTTTCGTGCTCACAGGGTTTGTGAGCAAGACATTCATTTCAGCAGTAACTTTTGCAACGGTGTCTTCTTATTTTCGTCACAATTCTCCTTATTGATCTTCTGTCACGATTACTCAACACACACTTTCATCCACGATGTGATTTAGAGGATGATGTTTTCTGCATTTCAAATATGCGGAAAAAATCTTCGATACAGTACTTTTTGAAACATTAAATGCCTCGGCTACCTTCTTACTGAAGCACCCACCATACGCACCCTTACATTTTGCTCACGTTCGAAGTCTGTCAGCTCCAACTTGATAAAATTACATGCGTCACAGAACAATGCCCCGACAACGACTGACCTGCGTGGCGTATTTAAGGCGTTGTATAGGTATTGTCAGTAGGCAAGACCGTCCGCGCCCCCTACACATTCCACTAGAAAAACATTTATTTTCAAGCATGTATTTCACAAGGTGTTTCCATAATTTGGTCTAACACTGTCTATATATAGATAATTAGCTTCATCAGAAACCTTAAGTGTTCGGACAAGCATGAGCACAAATTTGGAGTCAGCGCACTAAAATTAGTTGCAACACGATTTCTTCAAGTAGCAGAGACCAAAGTTAAAATTTGTTGGCTAGTGTAGTCTGAAGTCGATCCCTAATACATCCCTTCACTGTAGATAAACCCTTATAACACATTCTGCTTACTCTGCAAGTATTTTTGTCTTTTTTTTAACAAAATTATACCAAATGGTTTTTAAAGACCAATTGGAATCTACTTTGTGTGAACTCAGTCCTTTGACAAACCCAATACTCAGAAGTCAGCATGCAATATTCATTTCCCGTAATACTTTGTGCTATTGTTGAAAAAGGATAGATGACCATTAAATCTTACTCGTTCGACGTGAAGGTGACTGTACAAGTAAACTGACTCTACTTCTACATTCTTCACTAGTAAAATTTAGAACGCTCGCTGACGATACTCCAAATTCACTGTTACAGTGTAACAAATTTCCTAATTGTGGTGCTACAGAATAATAATTATTCCTTATTGCAATGACTAAGAAAAAATCTCTAACCTATTTAAACTTGTGAAATGTATTTCAATTATATATTAACCATATATGAAAAGTCCCTATTCCTTGCTAAAAGGCAGTATTTCTACAACAAATGTTCTTCTGTGTTGTATTTGGCCGATTCAAACCGAATATGAAAAAATCGCAATATATTGAGCTACAAGTACTAATGACATGGTCCTATGTATTGAAACAAATCATTATCTCATTTGTTTTGGGAGTGTGCATTCTGTATGGCAGGCATCAATAAATCATGTGGAAGCGAAAAAATGTAATAAAACTTGTATGTTCCATAATTTTGAGTGGCTCCCACTCACATCCATTCTTCTCAAAGATGAACTTTAGGAAAAATACTGTCGTTTTCCTAGAAAACGGGTGGACGTGTCCCTGCAGTTACACAGAGTTGCGCTGTATACGGACTTTGACAGCGAAAAGAGAGAGGGATTAGTGAGAGCCAGTGGGAGCTACTCTGGTGAACAAGATCGAGATCACTTGCCTCTACTTTGCCTCTATCGACGTTCACTATCTTTGTTGTCGATATAGAGTGTATTCCAGTACTCTGACTGGTGCAGTCGCCTGGAGTCCAACCTGGTCCAGTTACTGTTGCGTACCCAAGAAGCCATCTCTTTTCTCGGGTCTGTCCTTGGATATCACTCTTTCGTGCGGTACATCTCCCTATCTAATCCGTTCACAGTGACTACTGTGTTCCTTGTTGTGGTCCCAAAATTTGCAAATCAGTCTACGGAGATAAACCTTCTGGATTCTGGGGGTCCAAAACTACATCTTCCTTGATTACCAATCCATCCTCTTGTATATTTATTTGTAAGTTGTATGAGTGGGTGTCCTTAATCATAATTTTCACTATCAATCATTTTTAGTTACTCACTCCTAAGTCATATGTTTCATTCCACCTCTATAATTTTTCTTAGATTTAAGTGGTATAGTATCAATATATTCACTAAAGTAATGCATCCAGCATTGTCATTTTCCTTCTCTCACCCAGGCTTTGACGATGATCGATGACGCTGACGATGATCGATACATCGATCCTATGAACTGATGCATCGTAGAATCGCTCCTAGGCTTCCGATTGGAAGTGCAGTGCAAATCCTTAATTGAACGTGTGGCTCTTCCATGTAGTCCCTTTTTATAATTGTATACAATATAGAATGCTGGCTTAAATTTTCTGTTTTAGGTTTGCGTTTTGATGAATATACAACGAATTTCCCTTGGTCGGACTCACTGTTGTGTAATAGGTGATCGAAATGTAAAAAAAGTCAATCATTGACGATAACATAATAAATAAGACATTTCATCATCATGGAAGTACGTCTTTCAATTTTTTGTTGTTAGGTATATTGCATGAACTAGTAAATTTGAACAGATATCAAAACTTTTGGTTTCGATGTTTCAACAGAATTGGTTATTGCAATCACCCACCGATAGCAAACGAAATTCGTTTAAAAATGAAAATGTCAAAAAAGAATTTCAATGTAAATAACAAATTTATTGTTTGATTGTAAAGGACCCAAGCAAAATATTTCTTTAATCCAGACTTACGGAAATTGACGATGTGCCTGACGTTATCCGCAAAGTCACCAAAAGTTGTCCACTTTTGAAGTTGGTACAAAATACCGAAGGCTCGTTCAGGAAAAGCCTTTAGGTCAGACGATCTCTCTCTGCACTATTCTCCCCTGACAAATAAAATACATCGTTCTCGTTTATCCCCTTTCGAGACTTTGCAATTAAACAGTTCACCTTTAAATCTTCAGCATGCCCAGCTTGCCACTCAATACTTGTCCATCTTATCTAGAGAAAAACAATTGATATATAAGATATCAGCTTTAATCATACTGAACATGTTTTGAATTTGGAATAAATTTAACAGAAGTCATTAAAAAAACGTATATGATCATAGGGCATTTTGGCTATGTACAAAGGGTATGCATCATGGCGAAAATATAAGATGAAAGTCATCACAGTGATTCAGAATCACATGAAAAAAAGTCTTCTTACTATTTACAGCTAAAGAGCTTTGCTTTTATCCTATACATTAGTTTTCACTCAATAAATCTGAAGGTATATAAACTTATATAAGCCCTAAGCCATTCATATCATCAATATATCATCAATTTGAGACATGTTAAGACCTGGCCTGGCAGCATCATTAAAGCCGTGTGTGGTTGAGCAATCAATAGTTACGTCATAGTGTTCGAAGTATCCGGACCCCTACGCCCTCCGGATATGAGGACGTCCGGAATTAATGTGTTGATTCGATATTGGTTAATTGAGAGACCGAGTTTTAAATATCATTTATTTTTAAGAATTACTAGAAGCGTTAGCAACATATAGATGATAAATATAACAGTAATAAATCAAAAAATATTTTTCACAACTCCAATTAATAATAATAGAAACAACTTAAACCGCAAAATTGTGAATATTTACGTTAATAGTACATGTAGGATATGAATGCATTTTGAAATTCATTACGCATACTTAAAAATATAGCAAGTTCATAATGAAGATTTATTCTTTAGTGTCATAGGTATTCATAGCATCTTTCAGAGTTTTCCTTACTTCAGGTGCTTTCATTTCTTTCATTTTTTTTAATTGTCAAGCACCTTTGAAGTGATCTAGCATGAATACATTTATACCTGCTAAAAAAAATTTTTCATGAAGTTCACAACTTGCAACATTGATTTTTGTATAGATTCCCACTTTATTGATTCATCACTGTTTTCTTCTGAAAAAGTAGAGTTGTCTGAATATTCTTCGTCAGAGCGGAACAGCATTTTTTTGCTCTGTGGAAGGAGAAGTTGCAATATCCTCTTCATCTGTCCATTCTCTAAGATCATCAGAAGTAAGGATTTGAAATTGATCACCCTCTGGCATTAGATTAAGTGTCTCATTCAATATTTAAACTTCTTCTGCAGGCAAAGATTTCGAAGTTTCAACGATATCACTATCAGTTTCACTTGTATCCCTATTTTCCCCATTTAAAATCTTCCATACCCTTGAAAAGGTTGTTTGTTTCACAGTGTTCCATGATTCACTCAATACGAAAGCAGCATCCTTGATGTTTAAACTTGTCTGAAAATCTATAAGTTCAACGTTTTCCTCCAACATTCTCAGCATGAAGTTATTTAAAATAAATAAATAAATTTTATGAAATGAAAGGTTTACAATCAAGAAAAGTATTCATATAAACCACAGGAGCATAAGAAGAAAACATTTCCGGTAATTAGAGTGTCCGGATATCATGTGTCTGAAAATTTTGTTGTCCTGGAAAATAGCTGTCCGGAAATGAGGACATTTACTGGACTAGATTTGCAGCCAACAAAAATGTTTACCCTAAACTTCACACCACTGAATCTGAGTAAATTGTCTGATAAGTATTAAAGGATCCTTCCTGGTCCATACCTTTGAAAGAAAAATCTATCCAACCCAGCTTCACATGAAGTGGTGGAAGATAAACATCTTTTTGGTTCACAACAGCTTGGAAACAACATTTTTCTCTCTAAAATCAAAATTTCTTGCAGCCCAGTCTGCTTGAATGCAATGTACTATACGATCCTAACTGTTCCATGTGTATACATAAACGCCTGTGCGTGAGTGATATGTGTGCACACGACTAAATTGACTTACTTGGTGAGGTGTACGTGCATGACTGATGGATTTACTTTTAGACGGCATGGGACTTCGGTATTGAACCAAGAATAGGCCAAACGGCTCGTTCCTATTGCCTTATTCTATTCTAGTCTATTCTATAAAACTGCCCGAAATATCTTCATCATGGGACAGTGTAATGAATGAATTACTAATCTCTAGCTGATGCACAGAGTTAACGAACTTTTGTTTGCTTCATATAAATGAATACCTTCTATGAGAAACATAATTTCAGTTTATATGCTGTTGTTTCATAGCCGAAAGAGTTCAACGACACAGCTAAGATTTCCCTGTGTCAAGGCTAGCAGTCTGCTGGCCAAGGTTAAACCCATCATTACTCTCACACTGTCAGTTTCCAGACCCAGTTTGCTGGGTATTGAACCACTGTCATATGGGTATTGAACCAAGAATGGGCCAAACGGCTCGTTCCTATTGCCTTATTCTATTCTAGTCTATTCTATAAAACTGCCCGAAATATCTTCATCATGGGACAGTGTAATGAATGAATTACTAATCTCTAGCTGATGCACAGAGTTAACGAACTTTTGTTTGCTTCATATAAATGAATACCTTCTATGAGAAACATAATTTCAGTTTATATGCTGTTGTTTCATAGCCGAAAGAGTTCAACGACACAGCTAAGATTTCCCTGTGTCAAGGCTAGCAGTCTCCTGGCCAAGGTTAAACCCATCATTACTCTCACACTGTCAGTTTCCAGACCCAGTTTGCTCTATTCCGAAATTATTTCACTGTTTTTCAATAGAAGAAATGAAAAAGTACATTTATGTAAACTTTGGTTGCACTGCCTGTCGAGGAAAATTAGAAATGTTAATGCTTCGTATTAAAGTTCAGTGATCATTGAAAATTTTAGCTTTAAATTCAAGTGCTGGTAATTCAGCAGGTTATTGAGATGAAAAATTTCATCCACATTGATCAAATTATGGAGACAAATTTGTCGAAACTCATACTTATACAACTGTTATTTTTGCATTATATAACAAGGCGCGATAATTATTGACACGTACTTTAAGCAGGTGAAACTTTCAGTAAAACAACATTGATCCCTGCTATTTCTTTTGTCATGCAACACGGATAGCTGCTGTACGTACGTAAGAAATTCGACTAATTTTCTTAGCATTGAGCTTCACAGGCTCTTAAATTGAATAGTCCATTCAGAGCAGTAGCAATGCTAGATTAGTAATTTTCCTAATTTAATAATGTTAATCATTCAACAATTTTTACAATATCAGGACATAATAGTTCTCACGAAAAATATAATACTACGACTACTCACGTTAACGTGTCAGAATTAAGGGAATTTAGTCGGTAATATATTGAATTGTTCATGAAAATTTTAATCATGAATTTAGACAGCCATTAATTTTAGACATCAATATTCGTGTCGGTCTACCTGCTGTCATAAAATTTCACCAACGTTCTTGCAATGAAATGTTGCCGCACCTTGTATAACAGGGCCAATCCAGTACCTGAGGTGCCCGTACTAAGCTTTCTTACACATGTCATAGCTGACTTTGCCAATATCTTTCGATGATATACAACAGTGTATTGTAGTATCGGTGTCACTCAATCTTTTCCTAGCCATTTTTATCTTCCATTTAATCAACAATCACTACAGTCTATAGTCATGAACGAGCAACACGTTCTCTCAAGCTAACAGTAACATGTGCTGTGCCACATCTATGTTTCTACGATAGCGCAACACAAACTCCAACATAAAGTGGAGTTTTTACACAACATTTCATTCGCTTATATTCACAGCGGCAGCCTTTGTCGAGTTTGAGAAAACAAGTTTGCCGTGCAGTGAGAAAGAACATCGCGCTCAAGACACCCTGAAAATTCTTGTCATTTCATTTGCGTGTTCGATTGTCAGAGTGTAGCAGAACGCTTAGGTTATAGAGCTATTTTGTGACCAAAACTTTAATTCAGTTATATTTGGTCAATCATTGACGAAATTTTGTTGCACAATGTTACAACAGTAACCTAGAGAGTAGTTTCAGAGGCAAGTGCTACGATTTATTATTCCATACGCCTCAAGGACTCGATGATTTTGAGAAAAATACATTTATATTCGAACAGAATCTCTAACTGGATATAAAAAACTCTCGACTAAACAGTTCTGAAAGGTAATCAGTATACTGCTTAAAAACTAAATTGTAGAATGGATTTTGCCAAAAGTTTTTCATCCTAACTTGAAATTTGGCACGCAGACATTGGAAATACAATATACTTCAATTCTGAAAGTACAATTTTTTGTGCCGAATGAAATATTTCAACACATTTCCAATTTGGACATTAACTCTGAGCAAGTGTTTCAAACATGCAATACTAAAGTCACAGATTATCAAATGTGCTCTAAATCTTCAACCTCAAGTGCATCAAAATGAGGGTACGTAACCTGAATATATGTTAAAAGTTCTTGCAGAAATAAATATATCGTCATTGGCACATACTACATAGAATGCTGGAGAAATATGAACATTGCGTACAATCACATATAAGATCATTACTAGCAACATTCTATTCCCAGTAGCATTAAAATTTCTCCGAAAAAACTCATCACCAATTAGTTCAACTAACACCCTTAAACTCAAAAAAAGCTTAAAATTTAAAAGAAAGATGTAGTACATTTCGGTGTAAATACATAGATATGAAGAGCATTAGAAGAATAAAACTTTGTAGTACTTTAGTTTTGATTGCAACCATGCATGGTGTTGGAGGTGACAATCAAAAAAGATTTTGATGAAACGTCCAGATTCGAAAAAAAACATGACAAAGAAATAGAAAACCACAATCCTCCTTACAGCTCGCCGATTGAGTTATCGTTATCAGATGTGCAGTGTTTGCCAAACTCATGCCAAAAGTATCTTAATAAATGATTCTTTGAAGACTTCGAAATGAATTAATCTAACATAACTAACATTTGGCTCTTAGTAGAATTGCCTCTGAAGTAAATATATGCGATACGTGTTTCGGATTTCTATTCGATTTGCTGGAGTTTTGTAACGTCTATGCTACATTTATTAGCAATTTAAGAAAATAATAATAATGAATAGTGATAAAGCACTCCCAGAAAGAACAAATTACCGTAATTATAGAACAAGTCTCGTATCATAATGTACACAGATAAAACGATGTTGACGATGCGTGTTTCATGCATGAATAATAGCTTGTAATACACTTATGCACATCAAAAGCATTTAACTCAAGTTATCTTGTTGTCCTTTTTGGGATTAGTTACTTTAACGTAAGTACTCTTGTATAGGCCGTAAAGTGTTGCTTGAAGATAATATTAGGTTGTGACAAAAATAATGGTCGATTTCAGAAGCATGCGTTGGCCTTCGAGCGGCCATTATTTTTGTAACAACTTAATATTTGGAAGAATTTATTCAATCCTCTCAACACTAAATATGCCCAATGACTGATAAGAAAAACAAATTACTTGTGTAAAGGAAACTATGTTGAACGTTCTCAAATGTTTTATGCAGGTAACGTACAATCAATTGTCCAGTTAAAAATAATGGGATTTTAGAATCGTTAGAGGCTGTGTTATTTTTTATCAGATCTTGAGGAAAGTGTTACATGTTTATTTTTTTCGTGAACAAATTACTTAAAATAATCTTTACAACCCCTAATTGGTTTTATTGATATAAGCGGTTCATCGCATTGAAATTGAGAGCAGTTTGTATACTTTAAATTCAATAAACGCTATGGCTCGGGTATCATGAAAATAGAGGCATATCGTGCTTCATCCTATAGTTCTAATTGGAGACAAAGGTAAAATTCGATATCATGGATGACAGTGCAATGTGAAGATACTGGTAAATATAAGTATCTTTTACACATTACAGCGCACGATTTTTAGTACATCTTCACAGCATTGACTGTAAAAAAAATTAATTTTCTGAAAGTTTGGACTTCATTCTGTCATTCATCCTATTTCATTTTATTAACTGCACAATGAAGCCTGCATGGTCAAATTCATATCACCTCGATCCTCCTCAAAATATTTTTTCAGAACTTCATCCCTGAAAGAACTAAAAATCAATAAAGAGGTCAAAATCAATAAATCGATAAAAATTAGTGTAGCTATGCCCATTTGCAACAAGAACTCGAGCTAATAAAAAATCTCGTTGAACACTTTCCTACGAATAGAAGAATACAGAAGCATTTTCTGATACGGACAAGTTTAGGCCGAATAAGTTGGAAAAGCATTTTAGAATAGAATACGATACAAGATGGAACCAAGCCGTTTGGTCCATTCTGTGTTTGGCCCCGTTCCGTTTGACGCAAAGGAATCAATCACGCACATGTACCTCAATCACACGAAGGCATTTCGGTCACATGCACGTACTTTAATCACTCATAGGCATTTTAGACACGCACAAGCATTGCAATCATACACAAGCCTCAGGAGTAAAGAAGGAATTTTGAATCAGTAATTGATAGAATTGAGGGGCTCCTTATCCAGTATTTTTCAAAACGATTTTCGAACGCAAATTTACGGTTTACACGTTTTATCGTCTCTGTGAAAAACTCCTTTTAGAGTAACATCGTTAAAGCCATTGAGGTATTTATAGGTCTCGATGAATTGTTCTCGCATTCTTCTCTGTTCTAAGGGAGATGAGTTCAAGCTGCTGAATAGGTGTAAATGAATTGTCTTCGCATACTTTTTTCTAAAGAATGGAGCTCAAGATACTGAAGAGCCATTTCGTTGCTCAGATTGCAGAGGTCAGGAATTACCTTTGTTGTTTTACCCTGAATTTTCTCCATTTTATCAACACATTTCCTACGAAATGACCCACCGGTGGGTCACTCAAGTTAGGTTCTGTAATTTTTTCAAAGCTTTTTAGAGATTGTGTGTACAAATTAAAGATTTGCACCGGCTAGTCAATCGCAAGAAACGTGTTAATGTCCCTACGTCGGGTAGAAGACCATAACTGCACTGCACATTCAAGATGCGACTGCAATAACGTTTTATGCAGGTTGGGGCATAATTTCCGTTGCATGTTTTCATAACAATCTAAGTGATTATTGTTTACAAAATATTGTCCAATGTAATTTTATGAAATTAAGTAAAATAATGTTGATAAAAATAACACGTGTACTCCTTACCAGAGTATCAAATTCCTAAAGTTAAAATTTATTGAAAACTTGAAGAAAATACCCTGCGAAGTGTAGTTTGCGCAGCCATTAACAACTTTTTTAAAAACCTCTCAAAATAGTAAGGGCTTAAATGAATAAATTTGAATAATTTTTATGTAATCTTATATTAGCCAATTACTTACTACTTTTTAAAGTCACACCTTGAAATAAATGTATTTTTTGCTGGAAAAAATTATTTTTTGTGTTTTAACAGTATTTATGGCTCACTTTTTGGAGTGGAAAGAAAATGTTCTTTGACTTGTATTCAAAGTTTCTTGCAATGTATCCAAAAATCCTGCTCGTATTTCTGAAACTTTTTTACCCTTGTCTGTCCGGCTTGAGATTTTCACTTATAATGATACCAAAATCGTTTTGTTGCTATACAAGTTCAAAAGATGTACCATTCATCTTATGTCCAAAATGCAGGTTATTAAACAACGTATACGACGGAACATTTGTCATTGTTGAAGCTCATTTGTCAGATTTGGTCCATTGAAGTAGACGATTATGGTCTGATTAAACTGTCATTCTGTCTCTTTTAGTAAACACTATGGAGAAAGTTTTACGTCCTCTGCAAATTTCTTGATTTTACTGATAATTTTGGGGACAAAATGGTCGTTCTGGATGATGAAGAGGAGCAGATCTAAAATACTCCCTTGGGAATTCTTAATGTTACATGCGTCATATCATAGGCTTGATCATGAATCATCTCTCATTGAGCGCGACCATTGAACCAGTATCGTATCCACCGAGAGCAGGGACTTTGTATTCCAAACGCCCTTCATGGGGAACTTCGTCGAAGGCTTTTTCAAAGTCGAGACGTACAACATCCACGGCTTTTGTACAGTCGTACATGCGGTTGATTTTTACAAAAAAAAAGGCCAAGAGGTTTGTTAGACAGCTATATTTTTCCTTGATTCCATGACGAATAACAAATATTAGGTATTGGGCTTGAAAACGATTAGTTATACGGACTTTGAGTAACCTTTCTATTATATTACTGGTGACAGACGCAAGACTGACCGGAGAATAGTTATTGGGTGCTTATTTGCTCCCTTTTTTGAGAAAATGAGTGAGATTTGTCCGTCTCCAATAATGCCAAGCAATCGTTTCAATTTATTTAAACCCTTATTATTTAAATGTTGCCAATTTGTGCGAGAACTACAGTCTGAATCAGTATTTGCCTTTATTTATCCTGAAGTGATGTTTGTGTTATTCTCAACCTACCTTCGTTTTCGTCTTTCAAGAGCAGAAGTGATCTTTTTGAGGTAACCAGTCGATTTTTTCGTTCCATATTCACTAGCATTTTTCAAGAAGTTTGCGACGACAGTTTTACTCTTATTTAGTTCACTTGCAATTGCTCTACGTGACATGCCACGTTTTTCGAGTTCCACAATTCTACCCTGCTCATAATCTGCTAAAACTTGTCATCTAGTATACAGAAATTAATCGAAAGTGTTAGTAATTAGCAACGCGCATCCTCACCTCATCAGCTCTTCCATGTAACTGTCTGATTTGTTTACATTTTGGCAAAGAAAATTGAATTTCAATCTCGTTCTTATAATTATGACCAGGCATGATGAAATGCTCTTCATTTCGGGACAAATAAAATGTTAGGTACAACTTTTTCAAAAATTCTTTTCCATTCAAATTTTTTACGCTCACCTTTGATATGTGTTAAGATAAATTTTCCGTCAAAGTAAATGCATGTACTCAACACACCAAGATCAGGTGTGGTTTTATTATTTGGCTAGCAGTGTATCCTCTCGTCACAGGAAAGCAACTGGGTGAGATTCCAAGATTCAACAGAACTTTCGAAATATCAAAAATCCATCAACAATCTGATGAATTTAATGAACCTCAGTTTCTCATCAGGAATAAATGGCCTTTTTTTCGAAATACCTAAAATTTAGCTAAATGGAATTCCCAACTTGTTTAAGTTTTTCATTTGTTTGAATTATCATCTAACTTCTAATTATATTTCCCAGAGAGCTCAGGTGGAATGATTATTAACTTTGTGACTCAATTGGATCGTGGTGAGTTACATAAGTCGTTTAAATAGCTATTGAGTCCAGATTCCTTAAATTATGCCATTAGTTTTCAACGCTTATTCCGAAATCCTACAATTTTCTCTTCCAACTGTTTTGTACCAGCCATGAAATGTAGCATAGTAATTGAAATGACTAGTTAAGTACTAGTGAAAAATGAAGAATAAATTCAATTTTTCTCAATTTTATGTTTTTCCGACAACGTAAAAATCCTATCACTCCTACTTTTACAGCAAATGAATATTGTACATCATTCAGAGGTCAAATATGTAGTGCTTCTAAAAAATTAAGGCAATTTTTCATAAATTACATGCCGATAATTCAAATTCTGACGAAGTACCTACATCTATAACGATCTATTCTTTGGATCCTATTTATGAGGTATTCGTTCCGCTACAGCAGAAGCGTAATTTATTTGTGGTTTTCTGAATTATCCCTTTGTAGCATTTAATTATGCTTCCCAGGGAGCGTAGCTGGGAGGTATATATGTAATATATTGGGTTTACCATTGTCCATTTTATTTCATCGGACCGTGGCATCGAAAAGGCATTGAACACTGATCCAGAAAAAAAATGAAGTATATTTTTCTATGTCTGTCTGTCCGATGTAACGTTAAGCCCAAATTCACATTTTATCTTGGAATTTTTCGTTACGTAATATGGTGGATCAATGGAAAGGTCTAGTGAAGTACTTGAAAAATTATCTACTTTTTCCAAAATTAAAAATGTTGGAAATTATATAAGTTTTTCTGAAAATTTAAGAAACCTATCTCCTCCTAGATTTTCAGTGATTATCGAATGCTACATTTAAAAGAAGTTTCTGGTACGGTGCTATCAGGAACTATATATATATATATATATATATATATATATATATATATATATATATATATATATATATATATATATATATATATATATATATATATATATATATATATATTCTTTTGTTTTAAATTAAATTGAGAAAAATTTGAAGGCCCAATTTCTAAAATTTTTCTAAAACTTTAGTTTTTTTCTACAGCTTTTCGATTTCCGTCATATATGTAACACTGGTGGAAAGGTCTGATAAACGATAAAAGTAAATAAAGAGTTTTGTCTGAAATTTTAATTCTTATTTTTTTTACTTATTCTCCAACGAACCAATTCGAAAAAGTCCCATAACGTTTTTCGATTCTCGTTTAACGTGGCACATGGATGAAAATGTCTAGTAGAGCGCTACGAGGCAATGAGTTTTTATCTTAAATCAATTTTTTGTAAATCAGAAATCGGTTTTTGTGACTTAAAAAATTCATCTCTCATCCTTCTTGATCGATCATCATTGATTTTCAACTCTTAAAAAATCGACTGATCCTAGGAACGAATAATGGTTTCATCCTAAATTTAAATTCTGACTAACCACATAACGTGGGAGCTAAATAATACAACACGTTGATTAAATCGCCAGATTGCACATTTCTGGACTACGTACAATTACAAAAATTAGACTATATATGAACAATAGTATAAAAAGGTTAATAACATATCTAAAACCCACAAATATTTTGTAAAAAAATATATCAGAACATATATAATAAATAAATGAAGAAAAGTTTACAATACCCGACTTTTTTCTTCATATTTTACATGAAAATTATTGTAGGATTATCCAGAATGTTCTAATACATTCTACTATTTGGCAACCGAACTTTCGTCAGCATTCATCTCCAATAACGTGTCATTGGTACAGCAGCTCTCGTTCTGAAACGTCGTAAGCATGGGTAAGAATAAGGACATCAGCCAAGATCTTCGCAAACGTATTGTGGAGCTCCATAACGAAGATTTGGGATATCAGAAGATAAGTGCAAAACTGTGTGTTCCTTTAGCCTCGGTTGGAACCATAATACGTAAGTAGAAATGCCGGAATACGACTCTCAGTAAGCCTCAAACTGACCACCCTTGGAGGATTAACGATCGTGCTGCTCGAAAATTTGTTCGAACAGTAGTGCAGAGGCCTCAAACTACTCGTGAAGAATTGAAGGATGAGCTCAAGGCATCTGGGATCGAAGCCAGCAAATACACGATCAGCAGGGCACTACGCCGTGAAGATCTTCGCTCCCGCACCCTTCGTAGGACACCTCTTCTCCAGAAACGTCGCGTCTAGGCCAGGCTGAAGTATGCCAACGACAATTTGAACACGCCAGCAGCGTTTTGGAACTCAGTACTGTGGTCAGATGAAACCAAAATCGAACAATTTGAGAGAAATAGCACAAACCATGTTTGGAGGCAACAAAACGAAGAGTATAAACCAAAGGGCTCCATACCCACTGTTAAGTTTGGAGGTGGTTCAATCACGGTGTGGGGATGTTTCAGCTCATCAGGGGTAGATAAACTTAACATCATTGAAGGAACCATGAATGGCAGGAAATATTGCGACATATTGGAAGAGCAAGTCCTACCTTCAGCTCATTTCTTAAAATTGAAACGTGGATGGAAATTCCAACAAGACAACGATCCAAAGCATACTTCAAACGAAACCAAGGAATGGTTGAGGATAAAAGAGATAAACATTTTAGAATGGTCAAGTCAATCCCCGAACATGAATTCGATCGAAAACTTGTGGAGGGAATTGAAATTGAAAATTCAGAAGAGAGGTCCCAATAACATCACTGAACTCAGAGAAATTTCCATTAAAAATGGAATAAGATTACGCCCGAAAGTTGTAAAAGGCTGGTAGAGAACTACTATAAACGTCTCGAAGTCATAATTAATAATAAGGGCTATGCAACGAAGTATTAATGTGTGTATATCTTGAAATGCGTGGTAAACTTTTGTTCATGTATTTATTATACATGTTCCTATATATTTTTTTCTATTTAATATTTGTGGATTTTAGATATATCATTAACCTTTTTATACCATTGGTTATATATAGTTCAATTTTCGTAATTGTACGTGGTCTATAAATGTGCAATCTGGCGATTTAATCAACGTGTTGTATTATTTTGCTCCCCACGGTATGTACAATCAATATTTTTTGACGCATCTGAGAGCAATACGTTTTGCTTTCGCTTACGTTGTCTAGTAAGTTCTAGGACTACAAGTTTCATCTTACTAAGATATGTATTTTATAGTTTTGTTTTCAAATTGATTGATCCCTTCTTTTCTTCTAATAAGTACGAGAGATCGGATACTGGTTTTGCAAATGAATCTGTATTTTCGTACAGTGTGGAACACTGAATAGTATAATATTACTCCTTCAAAAAGACTTAATAATTTTCAAACCGATGTTGTAATTTTCTTCATGATAATAGGTTTGTATTAGTAGTTGCAATATAATATTGTTTTATTTCCCCTTAAACTTTTAATTCTCGATACTGATCATAAAAAGTATACAAGAGAGGGATTCTTTTATTAAGCACAAGAGTTTTACTAATAAATGAAGGTTCTTTGTGTGCCTGCAGGTTATGTCGCCAAATTTAATGACCACCCGAGACTCTCCTAAACATTATTTTCATAAGACATATCTGTGCAAAATGTCACTAAATGGCCTCAAGCCTGCAGTGGTAGCCTCGCTTCCATTTATCTCTTTTTCTGTGGTGAAATTGAATTATATCAATGAAATTAACTTCCTTTGTTCTTCTGAGTCTAGTAAATATTTTCTCACAATTCGGACCTTTTTCGGAAAATTTGTCTTCGTATTTTTTAAAGGTCCGACGTAGTCAATCCTTGTTGATTATTTATATATCGTTCAAGAATAAAATAAATTATATATATATATATATATATATATATATATATATATATATATACATATATATATCAATGAACGTTTCCTGAACTGGCATGAAAATCTTCAACACGTACACAACATACCTTCACTGAATCTTTCTGATTATTTTCATATCTTTCTGTCACGTTTTGTCAATTTCCGTAGAATTTCATCGATCGTGACTCTTCTTCTATCGATAGGAAACAATATATTTTTAATACAATTTGCGATTGCACATAGACATGCATCCATTGTAACGCTCAGCCTAAAAATATGTGTATTTTTACAGTTGTAGGTCAATCACTGAATATAACACATCAATGGAAAGTTCTAGTGAAATACCAAAACTGAATGGAGTTTAACAAGCTTTAACTTTTTGGATATTTTACGTCAGTTTTTCCGAAAAACGTATCTTCTTGTATTGAAGGAAAACACTTTGTTTAAACCAACCCAAAAAAATGTGTTACATTTCCCATCCTAACACATATGAATTTGTATCTGTATTATCTTCGAATGTATAGAGTATGATGTAAAGCTACATGATAGGTGTGTGTATACTAACATAAAAATACAGACCAATAAACGTTTTCATGCAAATTAAATAACATGTAGCAATACGGTACGTATGAGGTTTTCCAATAGTTGATGTATATTCAAAAGTTGCTGGATTGAATTTTAATTATGTAGAAGAAAAAACCTTTAGGAATGTTTGCATTCAGAGAAGTTCATCTCTTAAGACATACCAGGCGTAACTCTTACATATTTGTTACTTGACCAGAATTCTTATAATTACCAGAAGTAAAAAAGCAAAACATATCATTCAAATTATTCTTTTTGAATGTATTTAAGTCGGGCTGCCACAGGATCAACTTTGATCAGGTGAGTTCAATTAGAATCGTAATCAAAGTGATATCATACTGGGTATAAAGTACCTATCCGTTAAAGATGTATAAATAATTTTGTTTTTATCCAGGACCCGACTTGACAAACTCACTGTACATTTGACCATAATAAGATTTACCATAGGTTAAATCGCTGAACAGTGCTTAACAAGGTATTAGTCTTCAATTACATTGATCATAACTAATTTAGATTGAATTCAACGATTACACTCTGTATTAAACCATGTACCATATAGTAACGAACTATTTTCATCAATGCATACCATTATTCCCACATTTCAAATATTATTAAATTATATAGCAATAATTTTAAAAGCTGAATTCCTACAATGATATAAATTATACGAAATGCAATTTTTCATTAGAGGAGTCTTTTCAATCACATTTGTTCATTTTAAATATGCACATTAGTTAGCCCTAAACGAAAATTCGCTCTCAAAAATAGAAAATACATGATAAGCCGATCAGAAAGACTAGCATATAGGCCAGGGGTTGGCAAACTGTTTTACCCGTCGACCCCTTCATAGGATATTTGTATTTACTTCGACCCCCTCCATGCACACACACATACAAATAGCTGAAAAAATATTAAACCATTATTGACATTTTTGATGACCAAAAAAAAAGTAATAAACCAAACGAATCTTAAGTTGTACCCTATACAATGTTTGAAGATATATATTAAGAGAAAGAGGCAGTCTTCCCTGATATAAAGTAAAAAAGAAAAGAATAGAAGTTTACCTACCTATAGAGAATTTTGACTGTTTCGAAATCTAACAATACTTATCGTAGAAAAATTGATATGAACTTAATTGTATAAAACAAATGTGCTACTTGACAATAATATTAACTGCCATGGAAATGTGCAATATGCTTTTTATCAAAACAGTATAATGAAAAATACATTAACTTGGATATTAATCAATAAACTTGATATTAATGAGATGGATGAGCTTGATGAGCGGCAGCAAGGCTATTGATATTTAGTTTAAAATTGGTAAGCTTTAACCGTAAATTAACACGGTTTTCCAAGTTTAGTCTATTTCTCTGCTTTGTTAGAATCACATTCGCATGGCTAAAACCAGCTTCAACCATATGTATCCTTAATCGACCTTCTTCCGACCCCCATAAATTTATCAACCCCTTGAGTTCTGTCCTCGACCCCCAGGGGTCGATATCGACCACTTTGCCGACCCCTGATGTAGGCAGATACATACGTACCAATACGAAAACTACTCTTTGAAATCATTTAAGTGAATATTTTACTTGAATTACTTCAAACTCGTTTTTTGTAGAAAGTAAAGTCGGCGGCAGTACATAGACAACTGTGTGTTTCACAAAAACACGATTTGTTGGTTACCCGAGAACATGTTATTGCCCATAAATTGTTGTTTTACTATCATCTTCCGTAGATCATTCTGTAACACAGTAAGAAACTTCAAACCTCTGTTGCTGGAACGTTTCTGAATCAAAACAAAAACGACTCTTATAGCATGAAGGTACGTGACACAATTTTGGACTGTTCATTATTCATTAAGCTCAAGATATACCAATTCAACACTAGTGTACTTCAATATTACTGTTATAGAAACGTCAATTTTCTTCCATAGATTGCGTTCTCTCATATTCATCGTTAATTATTCGTCCTTGAAACAGAATAAAGCTGTTCTCGGCTTCATCCTTAATACGCGTACGTCGGACATATCCTGGTGAATGACAGAGTTGCATTCTCTTAAGTTGGTCAGCGTCACTATGTATAATTTATTCCCAAGTAGTGTTCATCAACATATTTGTCTACTTTTTTAAACTTATTTATGGTAGACTATTAGACACTGTCTAGTTCTATAAAAAGTATTATTCAGTCTGTTCGCACAAAAGTTTTCTTAAGAAGTTCCACCCAACAGAAATTTCATAAAAGCCACACATTTCACAAAGAAAACGCACCAATAAACGCACATTCAAGTTTCACAAAAGCTACACATTTCACAATGAAAATGCATCAATAAACGCACACATAGAAGGAGACACAACATTCACATTAATAATTCTAGTTTATCGGAAAATTTTCTGTTTCTTTTCGCATATGAGGAAGAAACGTTTATGACGGTTTCAAAAGAAAAAGAACTAGGGTTAAACGATACAAAAAAATTACACCAGAATAATTTTAGTTTGCATGTAGGTTATGACAGAAGGTACTGAATGTTGATGTTCGAGATTGAAGTTAAAGGATTATTCAGCCTATAGAAAATTATTCTGTTATTATCCGCGCAGAAGTATTTTATGAAATTTGCACAACAAGAAGAA
>VCRD01003532.1:17936-38464 GCA_006783055.1 Trinorchestia longiramus
GATACCAGCGTGGGAAGTTGTAACTGAGCGTCTCCTAAATGAAGAAAGAAGACAGCGAGGCAGCCTTGGTACTTCAGACTCCAGTAAAAAATAGCTAGTGAGTTTCAAAAGAAACAAAAAGTTCATTAAGTGTTTTGAGTGTGGTAAAGAAGGCCACATTAAGAGACAGTGTAGAATCTATGAAGAAAGACTGAAAAAAGAAAATAGAACATTCCAAGCAAACAAAGCAGTAGATGCACGAAGCTCATCTACAGGTGAAACTATTATGTTTACTAGTGCTTTTCCTATAGGTAATGTTGACTGTGATTTCTGGATAGTTGACTCAGGTGCTACTCAGCACATGTGCAACAAGCAAAGTGAATTTTCATCGTACTCTGATCTATCTTCTCCTGTAAGAGTTGAAATTGGTGATGGTAGAGCTTTGAAAGGTAATGGAGTTGGAGATGTGCGTCTTAAAATAACACTGCCTAATATGCAGGTAAAGAATTGTGTTGTCAAAAATGTGTTGTTTGTGCCAGAGCTAGCTTGCAAATTGATATCTGTTGCTCAGAATGCAGAATGTGGTAAAGAAACCCATTTCAATAAAAGCACATGTGAGATTGTAGATGAAAATAATGAGTTGATAGTTGCTGGTCATAAGGTAGGAAGACTTTATAGACTAGATTGTTTCTATCATGTAGCTGCAAAATGCTCGAGTGTCTCCTCGGATGACCTGTTGTGGCACAAGAGATTTTGTCGTCTGGGATTTGATAATCGTAAGAAATTGAAGTCTCTTGATCTTGTTAGAGGTTTTGATTGTTCTTTAGGAAATGAGAATGTTTTTTGTGAAAATTGTTGTGATGGCAAGAGCCATAGACTTCCTTTTTCTAGAGTGAAATTAAAGGATACAGGCTGTATGATTTTAGTGCCAAAAGGCCTGGTTGAATAGAGATGTGGTATTTAATGAATCTCAGTTTGTCATTTGTGAAGAAGCCTTCAAAAGAATTGAGTGTGTTCCTTTCTCCTTCTCTCAAGAAGAAAAACATGAGGATTCAGAAGGAGAGTTGGAGCTCCGTCGTTCAACTATGAACAGAGCTGCTCCTGATAGATTTGGAGGATGGGTGTAGGTGTGATGCAGACTAAAAATGAAGTGTTGCTAAAGCAGTCTGCTTAAACTAAGGCCCTGTTGTCTAGGTTTGACATGGATAAAGCAAATTCTGTTGCTACTCCTGTAGATGTTAATGCAGACCTTGTCACAACTTCAGATGAAGTTGAGGAATGTGATAAAGACTTATACCAAAGTGCTGTAGGTAGTCTTTTGTACCAAGGAAATTGATCTCGTGTGTTGTCCTTCGAATGATATGCTTGCTGATATATTTACTAAGGGTGTAAGTGCCGAGAAGTTCTCTAGGCTGAGAAGGAAGCTAGGTGTAGTATTCTTTGAGAAGCACATTCAATGTGAGAAGGAGTGTTGAATGTTTAAATGTTCCACCTTGAATGTGTTCGACTTTAGTATGTTTAAGGTTACTGCGTAACGCTGTGATGAATACTCTTGTAACAGAATGCGTTTAGAGTCAGCTAGTGGTAAAGAACCCTTGTCTCAGCGCGTTCTCTGGTTCCGGTCTCATTCTTGTGCCTGCCGTTCCGATGTAAACATTGGTGTCTGTACTGTAACCAAAACTGTGTTCACTGAAATAAACCTGGTTAGCGTAATCACGCTTCTGTGATTTTTCTAACCTTCTAACATGCTGTACAAAATGTTTGACATCTTTACGCATGGCAGGCCTGTAGCATGACCTGCTACCCCTTTAAAGGTTATAAAATAACAAGTATTAAAATATTCCTCATTTTTAGTAATAAAAATATGACTAAACTTCGAGTGATTTTTACCAACTCTTTCCAATTAAAACATTCATATTTAGTGCACATTATAATAATAATATTTCTATTAAGTAACGTTAGGCAGAGAGTATTTCCAATCAAAACTTTTTTCTGGTAACTCTCTCACGCTTGTTATCTAGACGTAGCTCTTCCAGCAACGCCACACGTGAACATCATCATGTGACGTTAGGTTTGAATTCCCTGAATTTGGGGGACCGTCTACCGCCCACACACCTGCCTATAACAAGCCACTTACTTACCTACCTGCTACATTATACTATACCCGCTGCACTCGTACACTTATACGCCACATACTGCACCTACTCTACTCGCTGTACTCGTGCAACATCTCATGCCACAGTTGCTATAGCTCTGGACTGACCATTCATCCCTGAAGCTGAACTGGCCTAACCATCATCTGGACGCTCTGGACTGACTCAATCATCCCAAGATATCCCAAGCTATTTCTCGTGCCAATTTCTTGAATACCAAGCTGAGTTCCTGTGATGAGTTCTTTTATTCTCCTTGAGTAAGGTCACACGGGCAGATAGATTAGGTTTTGTTAAAGCTGGTAACTTTAAAAATACACCAACCAAAAACAAACTTTACATTGGTGACATCCCTAGAGTGATCAAATTTTTTAAAGAAATCTGCCTGTGCCCTGCTCGAGGTTAATTTGAGAACTTGTGCAATTCTTAACTGTGTAAGGGTAAATCTGCATGAGTAGTATTTGGATAGGGATTTCAGTAGGCATTTCATAATTTTGTCAAGTGGCTAATCATTTCTCTTACAGTGAGTGGGTGGTAGAATAATATTGTTGCTCGAGGGAAAAAACTTGTTTCAACCCTCCATATAAAAAAATTTTTACTATCATCAATTTAATTAACTATAAAAAACTTAGCAAATTTTAAAGATAGAGCACTACTCCATTGCACCTAATGTGCAATGTACTAATATCCTCTCAATGTACTAGTGGCAAATATTTTGCTTAATGGATTGAGAGCCATTTATTACAAGCATCCTCAACCCTATATTATATGTACTATTTCAAGTAAATGGACGGGTATTGGAATAATAATCTGAAACTGCTACTGGGACGCTTATAGTTGGCTTTAGATTTAAAAACTGTCATCTGTTTCTTAATGCTTGCAATTAAACATTTAAGGGTCATAATTTTTCGTAGCTGCCGTAATCAATCTATCATAGAGCAGCTAATTACCATGTTATATCACATTCAAAGATCTATCGAACACTGTGTTTGATTACTGATATTGTGTTAGGGCATCCCTGCGCACAGACGTCAAGGTTTACGTGCAACATTGCTACGATTGTCGGGCTGATAAACTAGTCATTTAAAATCGTGCAAACCACAGACTTACCTTCTCAATGAACACAAATCGACTCTGTGCATCTCAACTTTGTGAGTTCATTGCCTCTATCGCGAGGACAACTTATACGCTCACTCTTATTCCTGGCTCTATACGCTGAGTTGCTGTCCATCCCCATTCCCTCAAATACTGTAGTACGTGCCTTTGTCTGCTCTTGGATAACCTGGATACCACATTCAGTTATGCACCACACGTGACAGTGTCACTGAATTTATTTCTTAAGTCTCTAACATCGCTTTTCTAGGATGTTCAAATATTAGCTCAACTGCTTTTCAGTCACGCTCATACGGCACTATCGATTGGGCTCACGAGAATTAAAAGTGTGTCCCTATTATTCCTCGATAGCCGTCAGTGTCAACTTGATAGATCTCCTACGGTATAGTTAAGTGCTGCATAGTAAACCTATATATATATATATATATATATATATATATATATAATTTTTTTCCGTTACCGATGTTACGTAACGAATAGATCTTTCGATCTCGAACAAGGGAGGTAATGTAGCATGACCTGCTACCCCTTTAAAGGTTATAAAATAACAAGTATTAAAATATTCCTCATTTTTAGTAATAAAAATAAGACTAAACATCGAGTGATTTTTACCAACTCTTTCCAATTAAAACATTCATATTTAGTGCACATTATAATAATAATATTTCTATTAAGTATCGTTAGGCAGAGAGTATTTCCAATCAAAACTTTTTTCGGGCAACACTCTCACGCTTGTTATCTAGACGTAGCTCTTCCAGCAACGCCACTCGTGAACATCATCATGTGACGTTAGGTTAGAATTCCCTGGTGAGCATACTATGTCCTAAGAATTTTTAGACTTGTCTTAATTTTGTGTTTAACTTACCACTTGTATCTGTGTTCTTTGGTGATGTTTAGATTTTTCAAGTGTTTGTTTCTGCACCGTGAATTATTAGAGCAAAGTCAAGTGTTAGGAATTGTTTCTAGAGATTAGAAAACCAAGGTAATGTAGCATGAACGGTATCACTCAATGTACCATTTATATCTCTGTAATAGCAAGTTAAAATATAAGTTAGCATTTATCTCATCAAATATAGGTTAGCATTTATCTCATTAATCTCACTAGAGATTGCCGTAATAATTATTACAATGATTTTAAAACTAAAACCAGACTCTGTTGACTAGAAAAACCAGACTCTATTGACTAGAAAAACCAGACTCTGTTGACTAGAAAAACCAGACTCTGTTGACTAGAAAAACCAGTCTCTGTTGACTAGAAAACCAGACTCTGTTGACTAGTTGATGCAAAATTATGAAGCTTATATCATGTATCCCTAATTTTGTCACCTTAAGAATTATTAGGTGTTTCTTTTATATGTGGAAAAACTCTGTATTAATATTTTTACAGACCCAAAAGCTACTTCTTTGAAGGTCTAAACTCCAATTATTTTGTGGTCATTACTTAATTCAGATTTATGAATATTGGAAGGCTAAGAATGAACCTTTTATCTAATGTCAATTTTCCTGATTCATGTTGCTAAAATTGGTTTCTAAGAAAACCCAATGCAATCCTTCAGACTTATGCCATGGATATAATTTAGTTATTTCTGCTTCTATCAATAACTTATAAAATCAATTTAATAATCTCTTATGCATCAGAGATTAGAAACCCAGTTGTGCTGTTACAATGATTTTAAAACTAAAACCAGACTCTGTTGACTAGAAAACCAGACTCTATTGATTTGAAAACCAGTTATACGTTTATAATGAATTTAGAACTAAAACCAGACTCTGTTGACTAGAAAACCAGACTCTGTTGACTAGAAAACCAGACTCTGTTGACTAGTTGATGTAAAATTAGGATGCAGCTATAGCATTTATCCCTAATTTTGTCACCTTAAGAATTATTATGTTTCTTTTATATGTGGAAAAACTCTGTACTAATAGTATTACAGACCTAAAAGCTACTTCTTTGAAAGTCTAAACTCAATTATTTTGTGGTCATTACTTAATTCAGATTTATGAATATTGAAAGTCTAAGAATGAACCTTTATCTAATGTCAATTTTCCTGATTCATGTTGCTAAAATTGGGCTCTAAAAAAACCCAATGCAAATTCTTCAAACTCATGCCAAGGATATAATTTAATTTTTCTCGCTTTTTATCAATAACTCATGAAATCAATTTAATAAACTCCTGCCTCACTGTAAGAATGTGAAACCAAGAACTTGACTAAATGGTGAACTGGTTGCTGAACAATCGTTAACCAGTACTGCCTTCTGCACTTTATCCAGGCATATTTTGGGAATTGTCAATGGGATTTATGATGTGGTTATGATCCGTGTATATGTACTCATCACTTCACGTTACGTGCAGAATTTGGGGGACCGTCTACCATCCACTCATTACTCGCTGTGAACCCACTTACTATACCCGCTGGACTCGTACACTTATACGCCACATACTGCACCTACTGTACTCGCTGTACTCGTGCAAGTCTCAAGCCATGGTCGCTATAGCTCTGGACTGGCCATTCATCCCTGAAGCTGGACTGGCTTAATCTTCATCTGGACGCTCTGGACTGGCTCAATCATCCCAAGAAGATCCCAAGCTATTTTTCGTGCCAACTTCCTTGAATACCAAGCTGAGTTTGTTATTATTTTTGGGGTGGCCAGTGTTACGTTTCCACCAGGGTTATGTTCTGGTGGTGGTAATAACAATTTATCAGAAGGTAAGGTTAAGGGAGTCGTCTGGTGCACCTTTAGTTGGGGAATTCAATGATACGACGGGTACTCAGCTTTTGTTTATTTATTGATCCGTAGAGCAGCTGGTGGACAGAAGACATCCGTAGTCCACGAGTGGAAGAGATTGGAAACTAGAAGTAATGATCGAGAATATGATCGAGAATATGATCAGGAATATGATCAGGAATATGATCAGGAATATGATCAGGAATATGATCAAGAATATGATCAAGAATATGATCAAGCGTTAAGATTTAAGAAGCAACGATGAGACTCGAGAGGAGAGAAAAGAGATGCTAAAGCATCGATGAGATGAGAGATGCTAAAGCATCGATGAGATGAGAGATGCTAAAGCATCGATGAGTTGATTTGAGTGAGAGCGATGAGAGAAGAGATGCTAAAGCATCGATGAGATGAGAGAGCGATGAGAGCAATGAGATGCTAAAGCATCGATGAGGGCGATGAGAGCAGGACCGCCAAGTATCTGGAAGAGAAGGTTGAGCTTAATTTTCACATCTTCACAAACATAAACAAACACAAGCATTACCCATAGCAAACCTAAGCAATGACAAGGCTGATCAGAATGAAATGCCGTAGTAAGGCAGTCCAATCTCAAAATATTCAAGAGAGCTGGAATATAACCTTATAGTGATATAAAAGAGTAAGTCCCTTTTAAATAAACAAGGAATCTAATCCTCATTAAAAAGGTCTATTTTTAAAACTAGAAACTGAGTAAAAATTGCTTCAGTGAACATGGAATTCTAGAAAAGGTACTTGAGTTTTAATAACTCAGTTTCATCTACTGAACAAAGTCGATTTTTAATGTTTGATTTAGGATCAATTAAATCTAGAGATGGAAATGATTATTTGGTTCATATATCAACTAAAAATTATGAGCACAATTGTTGAATAGACAATGAGGAGTCTCGTGAAAAAGGTCGCTCAAGTATGCAAGGCCAAAATCTTTAACCACAAGGATAATTTCCATAATCCTGCAATATTGCTGTGATACAGGCACAGTATAGCAACCTAACATGAACAAAGGTTTCTATATAAAATAATTAGAATATCCTAATTAGAGCAAGAATAAAATACATCCTAAACATTGTACAGAATTATAATGGACATACTAAGACATGGTAAAAAATGAAGAAAACAAACTAGTGATAACATAGCACATTATGGATATCTTTATTCAGCGGATATCATCTAGTAAACCATAATATTATGGTTAATCCCTGATATTTAAGATTTTGATAAATATGACCTGAGATGAAAATATTTGCAATAAAAACTACAATAGTATTGAGAGGGAATGATATATCAATAATATCTGGATAGGAATTGTTAAATAAGAATTCTATACTTCCAAGTAAGCAACACACAATGAATAAAAAATAAAATATATTTATTTTACAAGGGAATGAAATCAATATAGTTATAAGCTGAATACATGTTTATAAAAATCTCTACATCTATGTATAGAATGCAATATAAAGGTAAGTTTGTGATTTAAGACAATTTTCTCTGTGGTTAAAGCTAGTAATACAATTTATGCTCTAGCTACACCATATTCAGCAGATCCCACTTCTATTCAGGAAGTGTGCAGAGAATTTGAACAATAAAGAAAACAGGTTATAAAAGAAGTTCACTATGTCAATTGAACAGTAAAAGGAAAGTATTTCAAGTAAATATTTGGAGTAATGCAGAGAGAGCTTGTAACAGCAAAATTAAGAAACATATGGCTAAGGATGAGCAATAGAAAATCTCAACATAACAGGTGAATTTTTTAACAGAAAGTAAGGTAGATTTGAAGATTAGATAAGAAATACTCTCAGTACTAGTTAAGACCACAAGTTGTTCTATTAAATCCCAAAATACAAGTCCTAAAACGTAATTATTTCAGGGATGTACCATACGCACATACAAAAATTGTGTCTCTACATACGCACATTATACAAAAATTAACACAAATGATATGAAACAATCCTACCCTAATATTTCTAGAAAAATATAGTGAGACTAATAAATATATCGAAGTCCTAAACATAATTAATTCTAAACTTACTGCAAGAACACTTCACTTTGGGGCACTTTAAACTTACGTTGTTATCTCTTAAAAGCTACGATCCGATTGACGTCGAGTCAGGATCCGGATGTGCTTCTCAGGGGTGAAATTTTAAAAAGAACCATAGCGACAGTTCTTTAAGTACTAAGAAAGCTTTTACAAAATACAGCGAATTTTTATAATTAAAAATTTACAAGAATCTCAATTAGAGTTACAAAAACCTAATCACAAAAATACAGGAAATTTATTGTAAAAAGTACGATTTAATTTGTACACGATTAAATAATACACATGACTTGAAAATTGAGCATGAGCAGCGATGTAATGCTACAGATCACGACAACTTCAAACGAGTACTCCAACCGGCACCCGAGCCTCTTCTCGTTCACACCAATACACAACCGCGACATTACGTTGTTGTGCACAACCAACTGAACCTGCTAAACCAGCATTTCTCGCTGAACCATCGGCGTCTCCATCGAGGTGCCAACTACTTATTTATACATTATGCCACATCTCCACATGATCTTGAAATCATACCTTAAATGCATTACTTCCAGTGACGAAATCGACATTTTACTACTAACTTAACTACGATAATCTATCTAAATCTAAACGATAATCTATCGATCATCTAAACTGTAACGTTATCGGTGGTCCAGACGGGAGGTCTTCTATCTCTCCTCATTTGCTATAGTTCATCCTCACCCCCACATAGTTCAACACTCCTTTGCTTCTCTTGGAACGTTGACAGCCCCCCACCTCTCTCACCCCTAGCTTCTTCGTCTCGGGGTAGAGGAGGTACTACTGATTGCACGTCAAGTACGTGTCCTAGCACCCCATCCACTAATATATTATTTGATGAGTTCACTCCTGTTACAATGCCTCTGCCCCACTGTGCAGTACAATTTGCATTTGGTGGTTTTTGTGGCATAATGTATGAATTAGTAGTTGACACCTCAATAGGGACGCCTAGGCTTGCGTGAAAAGTGTCGGTTGAGCAGCGTCAGTTGATTGTGCGTGACCACGTCGTGTGTCGGTTCCGTATTGGTGTGAGCGAGAAAAGGCTCAGCTGCTGGATGAAGTGGTTGTAGTGCTGGTTTTACGGTTGGAAGTAATCGTTGTCGTGGAAATCTGTACTTGTAGAAGAGTAGGCTAAGAAGATTTAGTTTCCAACACTAGAGTTGGGATACATGTCACGTAAAGAGGGGTTGTATGTCATGGTTGGAGGTTGTCAAATTCGCATTGTGCACGGTTAGAGGGCGTATAATACATCAGTCATGCGAAGCTACACTGACTGGAGAAAAATCAATATAGAGGTAAGCGAATTCGTTTTATAAAATACCGTAGAGTTGCAACTACTAGTCTTAACAACGAGATATCTAGGCCTACTACAAAATGGCGAATGGTATTTCAAGAGATTTTATCAAGCTATTTACTAGCGAAAATGATGTAATGACCGAGCTAGGGAAAATCACCTTGGGTGCTCGACTGCAGAAAGTATCTGGTTTAGCCATGTTTATGCCATTGTATATAGAAGGTGACGCGCTTGCATTGTATATGGAGGAGAGTGACGGGGACAAAGCAACTGCCGTCAAAATCAAGGAAAAATAGCAGATTGCCTTTGCTGACGATCCTTTTATTGCATATGATAAACTTCTCAACATGAAGTGGACTGTAGAACCTGTAGATGTATTTGCTAATAAACTTAAATGCGTGGCAAGGTTGGCGATGCATGGGGATGTAGGGTTAGAAAGAGCAATCAAGCTGTCATTTATCAAAGGATACCCAGATCATATTAGTGTTGACCTGAAGTGGATACCCAACGTATTTAAACTGGAAATTAGTGAATTGATTGTTCAAGCTAGAATTCTAACTGCCAATCAGCGAGGCGGCATAACAGCAGTGACAATAGGGGAACCGATGAGAGAAAGGCAGAGTAAAGCCGGTAGCGGCTAGTTCAGGGGACAATGCTTTCGGTGTGGAAGCCCCACATGATCAGGAATTGTAACAAGCAAGTGGTGAGATGCTTTAAATGCAACAATCTCGGTCATATTGCCAGTAAGTGTTATGAGCAAATTTCGGGACGAGTAAGGGATAACTATTGCGCCCGTAGTTATCCTGCCGAGGTGAGAGCGTGTGGATGAAGGTTACCAATTGTTGAAGTATTAATTAACAAAGAGCCTGCAATGGTGTTGGCAGACACAGGATGCACCATGACGGTCGTCCATTTGAAGTACATAGCTCAATATGATGGTGATGCGAGCATCAGTGTTTTTGATTGTCAAAAAGTGGAGTGTAATGTAGGAAATCGTGTGAAGATAGTAGTGAAACGAGGGATGCCGGTGGTCACGAAAGCTGTGGTGTCAGACCGGCTGGTGGACGGCAAGGATGTAGTGCTTGGGACTGACGTCATCAACAGGCTTGGTGGCGTGACGGTTAAGCGCAGGAAAGTGGAATTTGGCTCAGCGAGGGTAGAAATGGCGTGCCTGGCAATAGAGCAGGCCACGAAGAAAGAGGAAGTGCAAGGGCAGTTAGTCATTGATGACTCAGACTTCAATGCAGAATTTAATGGAGAGTGTTGGACAATGAAGTGGCGTTGGTTGAATGATCAACCCGTTACATTACGTAACAGAGTAAGTTGTTATGAAGGGACGCTAACGGGTGCAAAAAAAGAAGAGTTCGAAAAGGAAATTGACAGGTGGATTACAGAAGGTATTCTTGTACCGTGGGAAGAAACTGTCGATACAGATATTCTCGCGTTGATGGCAGTAGAACAGCAAACAAAGAACAAAGTAAGGCCAGTGTTGGATTTTCGCGAACTCAATACAAAGGTTACGTGCCATACTGGTGATGATGTGATTGATTGCTGCGACGAAACATTGCAAATGGCATCGTACGAGCGAAAACATGTCAATAGTAGACCTGAAAGCAGCTTTTTGCAATTAAGAGTTCATAAGGAACTGGGGCGCTACCAGTTAGTAAAATATGAAGGACAAACGTTCTGCCTAACTCGCTTAGGTTTCGGACTGAATTCTGCACCACGCATCATGTCAAAAGTGTTGAAGCACTTATTGAGCATAGATGATACAATTAAAAACGCCACCGGCTCGTATATCGATGATATCCTCGTTGTTGAAACCAAAGTTTCAGTTACAAAAGTAGTCAACCACTTTAACACTTTAACAAATTTGGGTTAATAACGAAAGCACTGGAAGCGCTGGATGGAGAGGTAGTTTTAGGACTGCAGTTTTCAAAGGACGGAGAGGGGCTTATGTTTCACAGAGGCAATAAAATACCGGAAGCCACCGATGCGCTCTCAAGAAGGGAGTTGTTTCAGCCTGCGGGACACTGGTGGGGCACTACCCTATAGCGGGGTGGTTACGAGTCGCCTGTAGTTTCATTAAAAGAAGGGCCGAAGGATCGCACTGGGAAGACTTCGTAGGCCAACATGCAATGTCTATAATCAGGGAAGTAATTGAAAGAGTAAAAGTATAAGACCCAGTAAGAGGAAGGTGATCAGTGCCCGATGTCCAGCATGGAGTGGTATGGACAGACGCAAGTAAAATCGCGCTCGGACCGGTGTTAGAAATATATGACAAGGCCATTGAAGATGCGACGTCGCTCAGAAAGAAAGAAGATTTCAGTCATATCAATGTTACAGAGTTGGAGGCAATGTTAAAGGGAGTGAACTTAGCACTTAAGTGGGGCATGACCTCAATAGAGTTAAGAATTGATTCCGCAACTGTGGCAGCGTTGCTGCAATCTGTCGTTATCGCCGAGAAGCGCGTTCACACGAAAGGCGCCGCAGAAATGCTCATTGAACGAAGGCTGGGAAACCTCAGAGAAATAATTGTTGAGTTTGGAATAAAAATCCTGATTTCACTAGTGCCTACTGATAAAAATAAAGCGGACGTGTTAACTCGCGTGACGAAAATGTGGCTGTGTGGGCTCGAAGTGTGGGCTTAACTCGCAACTATATCGACTAGAATGAACAGGTTTGTTCTACTGCATACACGAATGTAATAGAGGTGCATAATAAACACTACGTTGGAGTCGATAGAACCGTGTACTTAGCCAGAAAATGGATCCAAATGTTTCACGAGAGGACGTGAAAAGAGTTGTGAGAGCGTGTGACCGATGTCAGTCAATTGATCCTGCTCCTTTGAAGCACGAAACAGGAGAAGTAAGCGTGAAAAACAATTGGCAACGCTTGGCCATCGACGTCATGCATTATAAAGAACGACCCTATTTATCTATGGTTGATTGCGGGCCGGGACGCTTTCCAGTGTGGCGAGAACTGAGAAGAGAAAACTTGCAATGCATTTTCACAAAATTAAACAATATTTTCTTGGAAAGGGGCTCAGTCGAGGAGTTATTAATGGATAACAGTACAGTTTTCCGGTCTCAAATGTTACCAGATATGGTGCAGGAGTGGAATGTTGAAATTTTTAGAGCTGCATACCGACCTGCAGAAAATGGAATAGTGGAACGGCACCACCGAACGGTGAAAGCAATTGCTGAAAGAGGAAGAATTTCTCCAATTGAGGCTGCATATTGGTACAATAGCACGCCTAGATCTGGACAAGATGAGCTGTCTGTGTCTCAACGCTCGATGTACAAATACGAATGGAGGTATCCGTCAGTGCATCCGACAAGAGTAGAAGGAGGCCACCATAATGATTCGGCAATAAGAGTGGGAGAAGAAGTGTGGATAAAACCGCCAAATGCAAATTGCACTACACAGTGGGGCAGAGGCATAGTAACAGGAGTGACCTCATCGAATAATATTGAAGTGGATGGGGTGCCAAGACACGTACTTGACGTGGGATCAGTAGTACCCCCTTTACCCCGAGACGAAGAAGCTAGGGGTGAGAGAGGTGGGGGCTGTCACCGTCCAAGAGAAGCAAATGAAGGTTGAACAAAGTGGGGGTGAGAATGAACCACAGCGGATGAAGAGAGATAGAAGACCTCCCGCCTGAAACACCGACTACGTTACAGTTTAGATGTCTAAATTTTCATTTAGAATTAGATAGATTATGGTAGTTAAGTTAGTAGCGAAATGTCGACTCCGTAGCAGTAAGTAATGCATCTGAAGTATTGCAATTTTAAAATCACGTGGAGATGTGGCATAATGTATAAATTAGTAATTGGCACCTCAACGGGGATGCCTTGGCTTGAGAGAGGGGTGCCGCTTGAGCAGCCTCAGTTGTGGGCTGTGCACGGCCGCGTCGCGTGTCGGTTCCGCATTGGTGTGAGCGAGAAGAGGCTCGGGCACTGGTTGAAGTACTGGTTGTAAGTTTGAAGTAGTCGTCGTGAACTCGTAGAATAGTAGGCTAAGTAGATTCAGTTACTAACACTAGCATACGGATACATCTCACATGAATAGAGGTTGTATGTCACGGTTGGAGGTTGTCGAATTCGCATTGTGCACGGTTGGAGGACATACATCCGTTACGTGAAGCAACGCTGACTGGAGAACAAGCTGAATAGAGGTAAGCAAATTCGTATTATAAAATACTTAAGGTAAGCGAATTCGGGTTAGAAAATACCGTAGAGTTGCAACTACTAGTCTTAACAACAGTTATAATCAATGTTGTAGTTTTAATCTTAATGTAATTACTTCTCCTAGTCTAAATAGTATTCTTGTTCTCAGATCACGGCTTCAATTAACTCAACTTCCAACGACATCGTCAGTATCCTACGGGACAAGCTTAAGTCCCGGACAATCCCCAAGCTCCGCCAACCTCGCCACACGTTTAAGTTCATTAGCAAATAAATCTACAGGTTCTCCAGCCCACTTCATGTTGAGAAGTTCATCATTTGCAATAAAGGGATCGTCGGCAAATGCAATCTGCAATTTCTCCCTGATTTTTTCCACACTTGCTCTGTCGCCGTTACTCAACTCCATGTACAACGCAAACGCATCACATTCTAGATACGATGGGATAAACATAGCTAAATCAAATACTTTCTGCAGTTTAGCAACCAATATGATTTTCTTTAACCAAGTCATCACATCACTTTCGCCAGTAAATGGCTTGATAATTTTTTTTGAAATACCGCTCGCCATTTTGTAGTACGTCCAGATTGCTTGTTGTTAAGCCTAATAGTTACAACTTTATGGTATTTTATAATACGAGTTCGCTTACCTCTGTTTGACTTTTTCTTCAGTCAGTGTCGCTTTACGTGACTGATGTACGTCCTCCAACCGTGTACAATGGGGATTCGACAACCTCCAACCGTGACATACAACCTCTATTCCCGTGACATATATCCCTATGCTAGCGTTAGTAACTGAATCTACTCAGCCTATTATTCTACGAGTATAGATCACGACAACGACTACTTCCATCGTATAACCAGTACTTCAACTTGCACCTGAGCCTCTTTTCGTTCACACCATTACAGAACCGACACACGACGCTGTCGTGCACAACCAACTGAACCTGCTCCACAGTGCAGTAAAGAATAGTAAAAGCAATTTCAAATTGGCGGGACTCCAACGTCATGAAATGATGTGACGTCTCAGTGACGTGCATGTAAGTCAACCAATCATGACACACAAGTGGCTCTATTGGCTCACGAATCAGGCGAACGGTCACTTTGTCAAATTTATGCTGATTTCAAAGCAAGAAAAAAATTGGAAACATCTTGAAACAATTGGCTAATGCTGGTCGGTACATTTGCTCCCACATAAATACATATAATTTAGATAAGAATTGCGAGATGTAATAAAGTGCAACGATAAAATGAAACAAACAATGCTGTCCTGACAGGTCAGGATATATAATATATATATAAATAAATTTGAGCTTCTATTAGAGGAAAAAAGGAGAGAGGGATATTTGCTGGCTGGCAATACCGAGACGCCAGCAGCTTATGCCACACGTATGCCCGCCTCGCTTTGTCTTTTCCCGCCATCGTCGAAGCCACACGTAGTCAGTATCATTCCTAAAAACAGTGTTAAGTTTACACCAAATCAAAAATGTAAGATATTAAGCGTAAAGTGTAAAACGTAATCGTGAGTATACTTAGATCCATAAGTCTGTTGATACCGGCATTATCACAACTGTGCATTATCACAACTGTGAAAATGCAGCCATAGCCTATATAAACAGGAGGGCAACTGTGATATCCATACGTGACACTGAGGAATGCTCAAAGTGCTAGAGTCATTTAATATAATATTCTCCCGCCAGTCATAGCTGTGGAATTTATGTGTGATACTGAAAAGTGTCAGTATATGTATTTCATGAGAGCCAAGAAGTTATCTCATCCATGTTTGTGATAAATTAAATGTGTTTAGTCCTTCCTGCTCTATCCCCAGCGTTCTAGTACATGTATAGCTGTAGAATTTGTGTGATACTGACAAGTATCAGTATATGCATTTCATGTGAGCCAGGAAAATGTGTTTATTATTACTGTTCAATAGAATCCTGGTTGTACAATGAGACACCAAAAAGCATTATTCATGCATAGTCACTTTTTCATTTAGTTAACTAGGACCTATTCACAGGAAATGCAACATTCAGTGTAGAATGTAGAAAATGTCTTCTGGTCTACAGCAGCATTATAATGTGTTCAATGTAGGTGTAAAAGGGTTTCACACCACCCAACATTGGAAAAAAAAGTTCCTTAAAGAATTTTTATATTATTAATTCAATGTGCTCTAAGTGTTTGATTTTTCTGCATAAGACAGTGCCTGTTGCTAAATACAGTTAGCCTTTTCTTCTACGTTTGTGATGCCGAATTGCAGCAGCTATGTATGTTGTCTAAGCGTTACTCGTGCATTGATGTGTAAATCATGGTAGTTCACTGTATTTTTGGGTAATAAGCTTTCAGTGTAATTCCCTCTTATGTAGAGGCACTCAGGCACTTCTAACTATGATGACTACCAGGAAGTTATCTGATCAGTCTTTGTGATAAAGCAAATGTATTTATTCCTTCCTGTTCAATAGAATCCTCCACATTTAATTTATCATTTATCATTTAATTTAATTTATGTTGCTTGGGGAGTTTGTAATCATGCGTTCCACTTTCACTGCATCTCTCGGTGGTTGAAGACCAGGCAGGTCTGTCCACTCGACAACAGGGAGTGGGAGTTCCAAAAGTATGGACACTAGTAACGAGACGGTTACTCAATCCACACAGCCTGTGTCGGTCAGTCTCCCTGTCAGCTCAATGGTTCGTCTCATCTATTCGATATTTGCCCAGTATTTTTTACCGACTTCAATTTCAAAAACATAGTTGGTAATTGTGTTCTATATAATAGTTTAACGAGACTTTTGTGTGCCGTAAATATATGTAATTGAATGCCACAAATGGGATATAGTTGTCATAAATATTGAACGAATATTTTCATTACAGTCTTCAAGTCTGTGATATATTTAGGATTTGCTTTCATTTTTGGATCTAGGTAATTTCAGTTGACCGTTTATGTACAGTAATTTACAGCTTATTCTTTTTTGGAGTTGTTTTCATGAACCACCATGCCATGGTGTCTCATTTGTTCCCTTTTGAATGCGGATTATCGTAACGACACAGATGACGCCTGTGCTACCACAGTATCAGCAGTTAGTTAGGTCATAATAATTGACAGGAATTTATTACTGTCCGTCGAATAAAAATATTCCTTTCAAACGTGCTTTATCATTTTCATAAGTTAACACGTTGACTCCGATTGCCTGATTGGTGTAAAACTTCACTCTCTACGCATAGTCACTAGAAGGATCTGAAAAAATTACAGAACCTAACCTAAGTGGTACACATACGTACCACTTCGGGGTCAACGTGTTAACTACTTGGTCAATAATCGTTGGGTGCGGTAGCTCAGGATGAGCCCAAGTTTCTTCTTGTTTAGTTTTCAACTATGATAGAACGAGTTCATATTAATACAGAATGCAAGAGGTTATGTCTATCCTCGGGGGAACGGCCGGATTATGATTGATGCATCATGTTTTGGTGACGACATGGGTTTCTGTTGAATCGATAAATGCTGAATGTGCATTTCAGAATCTCTTAATGGTGACAATTTTTCTAAGTGTTTGCTGCTACTATTGGCTGAGACACTGAGTGAGTAATAAGCAAAACACCAGTTTGCAGCGGAAGGTTTTTAAAACGTCGTTGTTCGGATTTGGTCGACGACACTTGATAGCAAGGAGAAATTCTGTTCACTACATTCATTGCGGAGTAGCGTATTAAAATTATCCATTCTTACGGGCGTATAAATTCATACTCGTACAGGTTTTATAGCAAGCACGAGTAAACTTAGCGGAGACTCACTCCTGAAGTATAAAGATGGCTGCTTCCTTTGAATTATTCGAGTTGAATGGATTACATGGAGCGTTGGTTTGCGACGTTTTGCAGGGTCTTTTGATCGTAATTCGTAAGTGAATTATTATACTGGAAATCTTAAAGTAGGAGTCAGTGGAGTGAATGCCTAGCATTAGAATAATAAGTGAGAATTAATGCTAAATGCTTTTTCAACATTTGAAAAGGGTAGTATGATATTTTAGCTATTGGGATGTGAAAACCCACTTACCGGCGATGATTGATCATATATATCCATTTCGTGATAAATAATTAAATGTTTAGTTAGATTTGAAACTAGTGAGTGCTTTGATTAATTTAGCGGAGATTGAACTAATAGCCCTTCTGTAGGTGTTAGAAAGCTTTAAATCTACGTCGATTTTGTACTTTGATTCACTTGTGGAACCAGTTCTGTTCAAATGCCATTGAAAGTATAATCACCATGAAAACATGATTGCAAGGATTTAGTAATTGGAATAATTTTGCGGTTAGGAATTCACAAACGAGGAAAATCGATTGACAATTGTTTAATAGTTGAAGAGGTGTATCAAAATTCTGTTTATGCTAGACTAATCTACAACAAATTTACTTTGTTCAGAATTTAGAAATAAGTAAGAATTGTAGCGATTGGAAAATTGGCATTCTGAACAAATTTTGGAGTAGTCTTCATGTGTACATACATACATGTATGAATAAATATTTGCATATTAGGTGGGTTTGCAGCCACTGTGGTCGAGTGGTCTGCGGCCTGTGTTTGGTATCAGGTCTCTGCTTCGGGCAGACAGACCGCGGGATCGAAACCCGGCCATGAATACGAGCTATTTCTCGTTTCGCGCCCTGAGCTCGCACTTATCGGTAAGCCCTCAACTCCCCGCCCATGGACACATCTCAGGATCGTCGCATGGAGCTCACCATCATCCTTACTCTAAGAACGTTAACCTAAAGAATTTGAAAAATCAATGTACTAATGTCTATGTACTGTGTACTTGATTGTAAATAAAGTTGTTTGTTGTTTGTTTGATGTATAAGATATTTTTCTTTAACACTGAGGTTGGTGAACCTCAAATCATTTATACTTGCACCTTCAGTTATCCATATGCTTTCCTTTCTAAAGGAATTATATTTATGCTAGTACTGTTCCAAGAGGAAATTATATTTTTGTGTACATGTGGCAGCAACTTGTTATTTGAGCTGCAACTGTGAGGTCAATGCCATAACTCTAGTTCAGTGTAGCTGTCAGTGTTTTCAGTCAGCCTCAATTGCCAGTATTATGTTCAAACTATATTCTATTGGAGGCATATTCAAAAGATGATCATGCGTGCCTTTTCAGATGCCAGGATTATGTCAAAGAGTATTTAATTTTAAGTTAAATAATTAGTTCTGTAAACTTAATTTGTGATTTGTTCTCAGATCACGGCTTCAATAAACTCAACTTCCAAGTACCTCGTCATTTATCCTACGGGACACGCTTAAGTCCCGGACAAATGCGCATGAGCATAAAAAATTATTAGGAATATCTTATTTTCTCTTTAATTTGATTGTAGCTCTGCTTCTACCATTGAAATTCCATTTTCTGACTCACAATGATATTATTGAATAAGCTTGTCCTGACAGGTCAGGATATATAATAAATACAAATAAATTTGAATTTGTATTAGAGAAAAAAGGGACAGAGGGATACTCGCTAGCTGACAATACCGAGACGCGGGGACGCCAGCGGCGTGCCGGCATAGCGGTTGTCTGGTCCCACCATCATCCAAGCTACATGTAGCCCGTATTCAACATCGTTTTTAAAAACAGTGTTAAGTTCCACACCAAACCAAAAATCTAAGATATGCGTAAAAGTGCACAACATAATCGTGAGTATACTTAGATGCATAAGCTTGTTGATACCAGATTTATCATAACTGTGCATTATCATAATTGTGAAAATGCAGTCATAGCCTATGTAGACAGGAGGCCGACTGTGATATTCACATGTAACACTGAGGAATACTCGGGGGACTAGAGTCATTTAGTATAATATTCTGTCGCCAGTCATAGCTGTAGAATTTGTGTAATACTGACAAGTGTCAGTATGTGCATTTCGTGTGAACCAGGAGGTTATCTCATCAGTGTGTTTGTGATGAATTAAATGTCCATTCTTTCTTGCTCAATAGAGTCCTGGTCATACAATATGATATCAAAAAGCATTCTACATGCATAGTCAATTCATTCATTTAACTGGTACTTATTCACAGGAAATGTAACATTCAGTGTAGAATGTAGAAAATGTTTTGTGGTCTACAGCAGCATTACTATGTGTTCAATGTAGTTGCGAAAGGTAACATTCCATAATCAAACCGCTGCATAAAGCAGGTGACATCAATACTGCATCAAATTACAGGCCAATTAGCCTTCTACCAGTCTTATCCAAAATACTAGAAAAAGTAATATCTAACCAACTCTCAACATATTTGGACAAATCTAACTTACTTCATCCAAACCAGTATGCTTACAGAAAACATACCAGCACTCAAGATGCGCTGCTTAACATCCCCCAGAAAATATACAGTGACATTGACACTAAGAACGTCACTCTCTTGCTTTTGCTTGATCTCTCCAAAGCTTTCGACAGTGTTGAACATAAACGGCTTCTGCAGAAAATCTCTAACTTAGGCATCGCCACACAGTGGTTTCAGAGCTATCTAGCAAACCGCTCTCACGCAGTCAAACTAGAAAACACAATTTCATTACCCATACAAAACGATATCGGCGTTCCACAAGGTTCTATTCTCGGTCCACTTCTGTTCTCGATTTTTATCAATGATTTTCCATCCATGCCGTCAAACACGAGAATTTCTATGTACGCAGATGACGTGCAAATTGCAATGACAAGCGCGCCGGCCAAACTATCTCAGACAAAATCAAATGCTGAAATACTTTTAAAACACGTAAAATCATGGTACGACCAAAATGGTCTCAAGCTTAACGCAAACAAGACAAAGTACATCATTTTTGGTTCCAAGAACACAATAAAAAAAGCTCCCGAATTTAACTTTAACGTTAGGAAATGACATTATTGAACCAGTAGGAAAAGTAAAAAATTTAGGCGTCTGGTTTGATCAAAACATGTCTTTCACATCCCACGTGGAGAAAACATGCAGCAAAATTAACGGTACATTGATGTTCCTTCACCGCGTGA
>VCRD01003532.1:39539-51222 GCA_006783055.1 Trinorchestia longiramus
GAATTTATATGTATCACCAATGATTACCTCTTAAGTCATCACTGAAAAAGCGAAGTTTCATTTGTTTCCCCATGTATATTTAACGTTCATTGCGCGATGTGAATGTTTATGTATACCCGTAGGTACTGCTGTTCTATCATCTATGATACTATGCATAGAATACCTACCACTTAAGGATTTTATGATAAGGCATTTTTAAAAACCAATGCTGTTACATTTCTTATGTACCAACTTTATTGGAAATATACGTTTTTGTTGTTTGTTTGTAGTTGCAAAAGGTTCTCACACCACTCAACATTAGGAAGAAAAGTTCCTTAGACAATTTTGTGATCTTTATTTAGGGTGTTTTAGGTCTATGATTTTTCTACATTAGGAAGAAAACTTCCTTAGATAAATTTGTGTTCTTTATTGAGTGTGTTTTAAGCCTATGAATTTTCTACATCAGGAAGAAAAGTTTCTTAGACAATTTTGTGTCCTTTAATGAGTGTGCTGTAAGTGTAGGATTTTTCTGTGTAACACTGTCTAATGTAGACAAATGATTTCTAGTCTACAGCAGCATTTATAAGCAATACCCGTGCTTTGATATGTCAATCATGGTTGTTTACTATATTTTTGAGTTAGAAATTTGCAAGGCAATTCCATTTGTGTAGAGACACTCAGGCGGTTAAATGTGATGCACAAGATATAATGTGTTCAATGTAGGTATAAAAGGTTTTCACACCACCCAACATTGGAAAGAAAGTTCCTCACACAATTTTTATATTTTTAATTCAGTGTGCTCAAGTGTATGATTTTTTGCACAACAAACAGTGCCTTTTGCTAAATACAGGTAGCCATTTCTTTTTTCTTTTGTGATGCTGAATTGCAGCAGTTATATGTTTTAACACTGAGGTTGGTAAACCTCGAGTTATTTATACCTGCACCTTCAATTTTCTAGATGCTTTCCTTTCTAAAGGAATTATATTTATGCTGGTACTGTTGCAAAAGGAAATTAGCTACATTCTAGTGTATGCACATTGAAAAGATAATCATGTATGCCATTTCAGATGCCAGTACTATGTCAGAGTATTTAATTTTAAGTTAAATAATTAGTACTGTAAACTATCCAGCAAGGAATATACTGCATTTTCTACTGGGGACTCTCATTGGCAGTGGAAGCGCATGCCTTTTGGTTTGACATATAGCCCAGGGTCTTTTATGAGGCTTATTTCTTTAGTATTAGCTGGTGTACCTTGGAGTGTGCTATTAGTTATATAGACGATGTCATAGTTACGGGGAAAACTTTTGAGGAGCACTTGGCTAATTGCAACCTGGTGTTGAGTAGATTTGAATCACACGGGTTAAAAGTAAAGCCGAGTAAATGTGCCATGTTTCGTAGTGAGGTAACTTACCTTGGTCATGTAGTTAGTCACGAAGGTGTTCGTCCAGACGAGAAAAACGTACAAAAATATTGTCATATCCTCAACCGAAAATTCAGCGTCAAGTACGTAGATTCCTGGGAATGTGTAATTTTTTCAGACGTCACATACCCAATGCTAGCATTTTAATGAAACCCTTGAATGAATTAATAAATATGAAAAAGGTTAGTTGGACAGAAGAATGCAGTGAAGCTTTTTCGAAATTGAAGGAAATTTTGACTAATCCGCCGCTTCTCAGTTATCCTGATTTCTCAGAAGACGCAGCACCACTGATAATTACTGTGGACGCAAGTGGAGTTGGTGCTGGAGCTGTCCTGTCCCAAGTTCAGAAAGGAGAAGAAAGAGTCCTGGCCTACGCTAGTACAACTTTTAATAAAGTAGAAGCTAATTATAGTGCTACTGAGCGTGAGCTTGCAGGTTTGCGATTGTCCGGGACTTAAGCGGACCCCGTAGGATAAATGATGAGGTCGTTGGAAGTTGTCTTTATTGACACGCCGTGATCTGAGAACAAATCATAAATTAAGTTTACAGAACTAATTATTTAACTTAAAATTAAATACTTTAACATATTACTGGTGTCTGAAGTGGCATACATGATTAGCTTTTCAATGTGCATACACTAGAATGTAGCTCAAATAACAAGTTGCTGCCACATGTATACAAAAGTATAATTTCCTTTTGCAACAAAATTGTCTGAGGAAAATCTTCCACCCAATGGATAAAGATCATACACTTGAAGCACACTGAATTAAAAATATAAAAATTGTGTGAGGAATTTTCTTTTCAATGTTGGGTGGTGTGGAAACCCTTTATACCTACATTGAACACATTATATCTTGTACATCACATTTAACTGCCTGAGTGTCTCTACATAAATGGAATTGCCTTGCGAACTTCTTACTCAAAAATATAGTAGTCTACCATGATTGACAGATCAAAGCACGGGTATTGCTTATGAACGCTGCTGTAGACCAGAACTCATTTGTCTACATTAGACACTGTTACACAGGAAAATCCTACACTTAGAGCACACTCAATAAAGGACACAAAATTGTCTAAGGAACTTTTCTACCCAATGTATAAAAATCATAGACTTAGAAAACACACTCAATAAGGCACACAACATTGTCTAGGGAAACTTCTTAGTATATATGCATTGATTTTACAGCTATACTTGTGCTGGAAAACTGGTAATTGAGCATGAAGGACTAATCACATTTTATTTATCACAAAATTGGATGCCTATACTGATACTCGGCAGTATTACACATAAATTCTACAGTTATATCCGGCGACAGAATATTATGTTAAATGACTCTAGCCCCCTGAGCATTCCTCAGTGTCACATGTGGATATCACAGTTGGCCTCCTGTCTGCATAGGCTATGGCTGCATTTTCACAGTTATGATAATACACACTTGGCATACTGCTGACGGACTTATAAAGTTAAGTATACTCACGATCACGTTTTACACTTTACACAATATCTTACATTTTTGGTTTGGTGTGGAACTTAACACTGTTTTTTAAAAAACGATGCTGACTATAGGCTACACTGTACTGTAGCTTGATGATGAGACCAGACAACCGTTATGGCGGCACGCCGCTGACGTCACAGCGTCTCGGTATTGCCAGCTAACGAGTATCCCTCTGTCCCTTTTTCCTCTAATACAAATTCCAATTAATTTATGATTATTATATATCCTGACCTGTCAGGACAGCGATGGTCGGTAAGGAATTTTCGTCCTTTTATTTATGGTCGTAAATATGTGATTAGGACTGACCACAGACCGCTAATTTACCTCAATTCAATGAAGAGTGTAGATGCAAGACTAATGAGAATATTTGAGGATCTGCATTGGGGATAGTTTGAGATACAATACGTACCTGATAAGGACGATGTGGTAACAGACACTCTTTCGAGAATGGTAAGTCTGCCGGTTAACAGTAACCAGATTGATCCAGATTATGCTGTATCTTTACAAGGTAAAAAGTTGAAATTAATTCCTGGTGGATCAGATTCCTTATTTTGTGCTCTATCATTGAGCTTGAGTGGAAGTATTGACGATCATGTAACTGTTAGGGAAAGTGTTGTGACTAGAGTGCTCAAACACCCGAAAGACTATGGACTTGGTAAGAATAAGCGTGACTTGAAACGAATTGAAGCAATGAAGCAAGTTGGTACAGTGCCGGATCTTTGTTTAGTAGATTCTTTTGCGAAAGAATTTAGAGTGAATGTGTGTATACACGAGGGGGTATTAGCATTGTAAAATTCGGATGTGATGAGCTTAATCCTACAGTTCATTTGCAGAGTCTGCGCGATGTTCATTTTAACCTGCTCGAGCCAGACGGAGAAGATGCTAATGAGGTCATTATAAATCATATTGACTACGTCATGGCGAAAAAGGATGGAAGGCAACGAAAATCTTCACACAAAGTTTTGTATACCATCATAAACGATGAAGTAAATGTTCAACAGAAAAAGAAAATAATTTGCGAAAAGAAACTGTTAAATTCTCAAGAAACATCAGTGGCAGAAAGTTCAGACAGAAAAATCGATGGGGCTGAATTTACAAAGGATTTGAAAAATCAATTGCTTCATTTAACAACGGAGCAGCTTTTAAACCTTCAATCAGAAGACCTAGTAATTTGTCTTTTGAAGCGGCTGCTTGCACGAGACGCGACATTGCAGCAAATTTCTGATGAGCTAAAAACTACGTTTCAAGGTCGAAAATTCTTGAAAGCAGTGGAAAGTTTACGACTTCGTGATGGTGTTTCGTATGGTGGTTTTCGTGAGATGCCTGTAATTCCAGCTAAGGCATTGCGTCGCATGATTGAAGAGTTTCACAGAGTATCTGGTCATATAGGAAGAGACAAAACTGTCGAAGCAATTTCCAGATACTATTATAGTCCAAGGTTGGCTCCGATTGTGGCATACGTAATACGCCTGTGTTCGGTGTCTCAGCGCTTTAAGAGCCGAGTGACGGGTGGCGCTCCGTTATATAGCAGAGTACCGAAGGCTCCATATAATTACTATGCTGTCGACCTTCTTGAACTTCCTCCGGGACGAGGCAATATTAGATATTTACTGGTTGGCATAGACACATACACAAAGTTCGGAAACGCCGTTCCACTGCGAAATAAGAGGTCAGCAACTGTAGTCAAGGCGTTGGAAGAGAGGATTTTCAGTTCTCTCATGAAACTTCCAGAGATGGTGACTACTGACAATGGCCCCAAATTTAGAGGACGACCATTTATAAAAATACTTCAAAAACACGGTGTAAAACATTTTAAAACTGTTCCATATTCACCAAATTGCAACGGAGATGTTGAGCGATTAAATGCTACGCCGAAGAATCTTCTGGCAGCTGCGTGTGAGGAATATAAAACTCCATGGACAGACCATTTAACAAGAAGTCTAATAATCTATAATAATACGCTACATTCTCAAACCGGACACACCCCTGCAGATTTCTTTTCAAACTATGCAAGTAAACTTCCCATTCCTTTTACAGAGCCATGTTGGAGACCGCTGCAAAAGTCGTTTAAGCCCTATCTTGTCGGCCAGTTGGTGGCGCGAAGAATCCCGCCGTTACCGTCAATGAACAAGTTGGCTCCAAAGTTTGATGGACCATTTGTTGTCATTGAGGCCGATCCTAATGGCATTACATACAAGATAGCGGGGTCGAATGGCAAAGAGGTACACAATGTACATTTTAATCAATTAAAGGAATGGCATTGCGACGATAATGCAAGAGAAGTAAAAGTTCCTCTCCAATAGGGACAGCGTCGGTGTACGGCAGCAGCTCGAAACACGAAGAGACCGGTGGTAGACTTGCCGCGCGCAAGTACGGTTGATCCAGGAACAGATGGCATAAATGAGCCATTGGTAGTACCAATGATAGGCGGCGTGCCAATTTCTTTGTCAAGGTTGGCTGACAAAATAGCTGCTACAGTGTACCTGGAAGAAGCCGACGTGTTCGACGACGCAGAAGGCGAGGAAGGCCATGACGAGTCTTCGATAGACGAAGATGAGCAGCCAAGTATGGAGTGGGACCATCTGAGCGACGAACCGGAGGTTCCCGAGCAGCAGCGTACCCGGAAGGACTACTCAGTCGAACTCCGTGAGCCGACGGCTGGTTCAGCTTCAAGAACCGAGCTGCAGCGTGACAGCGCGCCGCAAAGGCTAACTCGATCGTTTTTAAAAATTGCTCTAGAATCGCTGGTGGAAGTGCTTGCTAAAAACAGCGACAGAACAAATCTGGAAACGCCGTTCAAATTTAACGTACTAGAGGGATTTCCAACCTGTATCGAAGAAAGTTTTAAATTGCCAGCCGAGTATGATCTTTTGACTAGAAGTTCGATGTAAGATGGACCGGACTTAGATGATCATCTCAGGATGGAACTGAATTCGTGGTCGGACGGGTGGAATTCAGATGAAATGTAAATTAAATTACGCGGCATTTGTTAAACGTAACTAATTTAGAGTTTCTATTAGTGAGCGTTGGCTTAATATAGAAGGATATTTATTGGCGCATAATTAAATTATTTAATAGGAAATTATGTAGCTTAGTTGTTGTTGTTGTTTTTGTGATAGTTTTCTGATAATTTTAAACTGTTATTAATAAATGTATTTGTATTCCTGTAGGTTTTAAAGTATTGACATTACAGTATTTGAATTAGGCAGTCCCGCGAACTTTGAATTTGTTTTACCTGGTTGTGGGGGATGTGAACGACCTAGTCGTTCAGTAGGTTTTTCAGTAGGACGTGTACATTAGGGGTGCTCCTCTTGGTATCTTGGGTATACGCACTAAAATCTGTCGCTTGCGTGGTTCCGTATGCATGTATTGAGGGAACGTCAGCAGGTAGAGTAGGGGTAGTCGAGCGCTTGCATTTAGAGTGGCAACACTTATTTCACTCTGCTGTCGAGTGGTTGCTTAGTGCAAAAATCCTTGCTGCTGATTTTTGTACACCTCGCTGAGCCATTAGTGCAATATTTAACTCTGGTGCAATAGAGGAGATATAAAAAACCCTGTATCAACCATTCTTCGCAATTATGGTGCAATAAATAAAAGAATATATAAACATTTTAAAAATACTGTGATTCGAAGTGCAATAAAAATAAATATACAAACCCCTTTTAATTAAAAGTATTATTTAACACACAAAACCTGGAAAAAACTCCTTTTAAACTTATCGTTTGTTGCTGGATTTGCTGACTGGGAACTCTTGACCAACTTGGCATTAATTGGTCAGTAAGTCCGGTGACAAAGGCGAGTGGAGATAGGTTACCAATTGTTGAAGAGTTAACTAACAAAGAGACTGCAAGGGCGCTGGTTGAAACAGGATGCACCATGACGGTCGTCCATTCTAGCTATATAGCTCAATATGATGGAGATGTAAGCGTCAGTGCTTCTCATGGTCGAAAAGTTGAGTGCAAAACGGTGAATCGTGTGAAAATAGTAGTGAAAGGAGGAATGCCGGCAGTCATGATAGTTGTGGTGTCGGCGGAGCTGGTGGACGGCGTGGACGTAGTGCTTGGTGCAGATGTCATTGCCAGGCTTGGCGGCATGACGGTTAAGCGCGGGAAAGTGAAATTTGGCTCAGCGAGGGTAGAAATGGCGTGCCCGGCAATAGAGCAGGCCACGAAGAAAGAGGAAGTGCAAGGGCAGTTAGTCATTAATGACTCAGACTTTAATGCAAAATTTAATGGGGAGTATTGGACAGTGAAGTGGCGTTGGAAGAATGATCAACTCGCTACATTACGTCACAAAGTAAGTTGTTATGAAGGGACGATAACGGGTGCAAAAAATAAGAGTTCGAAAAGGTAATTGACAGGGGGATTACAAAAGGTATTCTTCTACCGTAGGAAGAAACTGTCGATACAGATATTCTCGCGATGATGGCAGTAGAACGGCCAACAAAGAACAAAGTAAGGCCAGTGTTGGACTTTCGTGAACTCAATACGAATGTTGCATGCCATACTGGTTATGATGTGATTGATTGCTGCAACGAAACATTATGCAAATGGCGGCGTACGAGCGAAAACAACACCTCTCTCTGCGAATTATCTTGCAGGGTCCTCTGATGGCTATGAAACGACGGAACGTGTTTTTAAAGCTTGATGTGTCGAGAGCTGGCAGGGGCTCGACGTGAATGGCACGGGACACCAAACACGTGAACGAAAGAGCCCAGAGCTTTTTCTGAGAGTTGTTGCGCCTCGTGCTCTTTCCTTCCACTACCTGGTAAGGGCCAAACACGTCAAGGCCAACGTTTGAGAAAGGGGGATATTCCTCTGGCCAATCGTTTGGCAGGTCGGCCATTTTCTGCTCTCCGAGTTTTGCCCTTAATTTGCGACACAATACGCACTCGGAAATGATGCGTTTGATGAGCGAGGTGCCTCGTTGAATGTGGAGTCCAGCCATCCGAATTGCTCCATGAGTGATGTACGAACCCTGATGCTGGACCTCTGTGTGAAAGTGGCGGATCAAGGCTACTGATATAGGGTGTTTTTCAGGCACCACTAGTGGACACTTTATGCCCAAGGGCATTGTAGAGTTCTGGAGACGACCTCCCACTCTCAGCATCCCGTGACGGTCGATGAATAGTGCTAAGCTGGATAGCTTGTGGCCGTCTGGTACATTCACAACCTGGGTGCAAGCGTTCATGAGTTCAGGAAAACATTCCTGTTGTACAGAGCGTATCAAAATGTTCTGAGCATCTTCCCACGAAATATCTCTTCTAACAGCCAAGGAGTGTCCACTCCTCTGACGTGCCCTGTCAAGGAGTCCCAATGCAAACTTGTATACCAGCTGAACAGTTTTTAACATTGATATTAGATTGCTGCGATTTACAGTTATGGAATTTATGGGATACATGGACGGACTTAAAACTGTCTTTAGCGTCAGCGAGGTGCCTTCCACCGTTTCGGGTAACGTCGCCGGAGGCGGTGGAGGCACCGAACAGTGAGACAATGTGCTCCACAAGAAATCAGGTCCCGTCAGCCAGATACTTTCTCTTAGATCTACCGGGCTTATGGGTTTTGTAGCTATGTCGGCCGGGTTTTTATCGGTCGGGACGTAGGTCCATTGGCTAGCAGAAGAGGCTGACAGGATCATTTGAACTCGCCTACTTACATATCGGGAGAACCTCTTGCTTTTGTTTGACAAATAACCCATTACAATTAAACTGTCGGTGTAAAATGTTGTGGCCTCAACGCTCATCTGGAGTTCTTCAAGAACTTCACAATGAGCGCGAGAGGCATCTACAGCGGCACACAATTCTAGTCTCGGTACTGACGTTGCAGAGCGCAGATATACCTTGGAAGACCCTGTTACAAAGGATATTTGTATTTACCGTCCGTATTTACAGACCTAAGATAAATTGCGTGCCCTATGGCGTCGATTGACGCGTCACAAAAAACATGAAGAGTTGGCTGTGCACACTTGCCAAAACCTAAGGGGCGGTAGCTCCGTGGCACCGCGATTTGAGGGGCCTGTCGTAGTGACTTGACCCAGTCGTCCCACGGCGGTTTGTATTCGACCGGGAGGGATGTGTCCCAACTTGCTTTCTTTGCTTTTTTGTCCTTATTGTTTGATGATTCCTCGTCGTGTTTACTCGACATGACCTTGAGTTGTATTAAATTGCCCCTTAGTACTACCGGGCAAGCTACTCCCAATGGGTCGAATATAGCATTGACGAAAGATAATACACCCCGTCGGGTGAACGGCTTTTCTTCGAGGTCCGGTTTGATGATGAGAAGATCGCGTTTTATGTCCCAGAATACACCGAGGGAACGATGCAAAGGGGCGCGATCTAGGTCGACAATCTCCGTGTTTTCGGCCAACTCGCTCGGAGGGAAGGCCCTCATCACCTCATCTGAACTTGAGACGATCTTGTGAAGGCGTATCTTGTATCGCTCCAAAATGGAGCGCGCCCCTGTCAGTATTTGAATGGCTTGCTCGGGCGTTTCTGCAGATCCTAGTCCATCGTCGACGTAGAAGCTGTTCAAGATGAACCTTTGGGCTTCGGGATGCATGTGGGCTGAGGGATGGGAAGTCGCGTGACGCATTCCGTAGATGGTGATGGCCGGCGATGGTCTGTTTCCAAAAATATGCACAGTCGCCCGGTGTGGAATTAGACCGTTGCATGGATTGTTGTGAGCAAACCAGTAAAATCGTAAATAGTCTTGATCTTCTTTCGTGAGATGGAAAGCGTGATACATGGCTTCCACATCAGCCATGCATGCGGAACCTCATTAGGAAGCCTCTCAGTGCGTTGTTGTAGTTGGGTCCCTGGAGCAATTGATCGTTGAGATTTACTCCGTAATATGTTGCAGAGCTGTCGAAAACAAGGCGAATTTTACCCTTCTTTGCGTATCTACAGGGAATACAGGCAAATACCATACTTTGCCTGGTTGAGCCGCGTTTAACTCGTTAGGCGGAATGGGTTCCACGAGTCCCTCCGCTAAGTTCTTGCCCATGGCCGTCAAGCACTGAGTTAGCTCGTTGGGTTAATTGCTGAGTTTGCCTAGGGTATTGCGAGTCCGTTGCAATACAGGTAGATGATTATCTGGGAAGACAGGATGATCGGATTTAAATGGTAATAGCATTTCTAAATTCCCTTTGTCGTTTACCCTTATTGATGTCCTTATTCTATGAGCAAGCAATACCTCATCTGCGGATAAACCAGTCAATTCGTCATCAAGTCGTTCTGTGAACACGTCGTGCTGGTCGCTCATGGGCCAAAGACCCTTGTCCTCTCAAGCTCTGGGAACAAATGGGGAGTTAAATCGTTCTACCTGACAATTTGTTTTGAGCGTCCGATATGATATTGACTGAGAGACGTGTGAAAGGGTTGAGTCAGACGACGAGCATGGGGTGCCTATGAGGCGCCCCCCAAGGGGAGTCTCAATAACGTATGTACGACCCTCACCGTACGATGTGGGTTTTAAGCAATGCCCTGCATCTCTGCCTAACAACATCAATACCACTGCTGTCTCGTCTAGATCATCGAATTTATCCGCCAGATGGGCCAAATGAGGGCATGTTCTCACTTCGTCCGGACTCGCTATCTCAGCTTTTGATGTAGGAATGTATGGGTTGGTGAGTAATGGAGGGAGGTTGAAAATCTTTCCATTACACAAACCCTGAACTGTGAGTCCACTGATTGTCTGGCCTATAATAGTAGCCTTCTTCCCTAGTGCAGCCGTTTCTATTGAATAAGACTCCGTTGGGGATTTTATACCGAAATATCTAGCCACTTTGGGACTCGCAAATGACAAATTGCTGTGCAAGTCCAGTATGGCATAACATAACATGTATTTATCCCTCTGAGAAATCTTAACGAGTACGGTTAATGAGCAACTTCGTTGATGTGCTTGCGCTGTTGTCAAGCTGTTGATTCGTGCGCTGCGTGACTGAAACTGATTCGTTCCGCTGGCGGCGCGCTGCGTTGGACCGATGTTGTTCTCTCTTGGGTGAGTCCCTCGTTGTGGGTTGTATGGAGGGGCACGCAGATTCAGTCTTGAATCCCGGTGGAGAGTGGTCGCGTGTCCGCCGTTGCACCTGTTGCACGTCACGGAAGTCGTGCAGTCTGACCTTTTGTGTTTGCGAAGGAAGCGATAACACAGCTTGTGTTGTCGCATAAATGTGTTCTTCTCATCGATGGATAGTTTGGAAAACTGATTTCAAGTTACTGTGGCATGCCCATTAACTTGGTGGTATTCGCAAGTGTAGGACTTATTGGCTTCAGTGCGGAAAGTTTTGACGTGCTCTGTGGGCTCCGGGCATCGTGCACGTGGAAGTTCGAGATAGTTGCAGGTGCATATTTCTCGGATGGTCTCATCGAGAAAGTTGAGGAAGGTACTCAGTGTCGGAAAACGTGCCTGGTTTTCCTTCTCGTATTTTAGCCCGAACCTTTTCCATGGGGCATGTAGAGAGGTGGGTAGTTTCTTGACTATTGGTACCATGCCTCTCGGATAATTGAGGACCAATAACTCGGGGGTGTTTTCCATAGTGTTGATCGCGCTGTTTGTGATGTCGCGAAGCCGTTGCAACTGAACTTTATCGCTCTCGTGCTTGATTTGTGGGAAGTCTTTTGGGGGTACGTGTTATTTTGCTGTCGTGATTATTTCGTGGGTGATGTTCTTCAGGGAAGTGATACGATCGCCTTCGTAGCTCGCGGATTTATTATTGAACACGATCAAAATCGGTAGATGTTAAAGCCAAGATCGAAGATCGAAATTGAGAGCTTGCAGTCCGTAA
>VCRD01003533.1:2558-41268 GCA_006783055.1 Trinorchestia longiramus
AAAACCAGAGTCCAGGTATTCCCATTAAGAACTTATTACAATATATCCAGAGGAAACTAGTTATCAAGCTAGTCTAATACATCCTGATGTTTGTGGAGTGTAATTAGGTGCATTTTTTCATTTGGACATGTTTCGAGAATCATGACTTTTCTTCAAAATTGCAAACTAAATTCCATTTAGAACTGTGTACGTGTAAGTGTAATCTAAAGGGTTTTAAATACCTCTATGCTGGATGGCGCTTTCGAGCCCTCTAAACTATATAATAAAAAAAATATATAACAAATAAATAGAAATAGAAAGATTCTGAAGCGGATCTCGGTCATAAATGCAGTATCTCGGTGACGAAGATAAACCTAACACGCACGAGTGGAACACAGCAGACCGCCGCCCGAATCATATCTTCAGTAATCAACAAACTTGAAACAAAAGCTGCACCGGGACTCACAGAAAACGAAACGTTGCACAACGCTCACAGCGGAGTGCACAAAGCATTGCCAGAACGGACAACAAAACTGACGACGGAAGATCCAAATGTACAACTAAATTCTGTCTGCGGAGTTTTGAACACCCCAGCACACACAGGGCCTACAGCGTCAGCCACACCAGCTTCGAACAAGAGGGGGGAAACAACGAACAACGAGGAGGATTGTCTATCGACAGCAGGAGTTTTAAGGTCAACAGTAACATGGCCCGTGCAGGACTCAAAGGCAAAATATCACCTAGCATATACTAATGTTAAAAAATCGAATAGCATCGAACGATAATGTTATATTATAAGTTTAGCATTAAGCCATTGTCTCAGCAAAATATCTGTTACACAACTGACCAATTGCGTGACTCAAACGCAATAAAAATATCATCAGTACATGCTAATGTGAGAAACCAAATCGCATCTCACAATGATGTTATATTATAAGCCTAATGTTAGGACTTCGTTTAAGCGAAGCCACTGTCATGCAAATAACACTTCGTATGCTATTAACAATCTTGATACTCTTATATATTGTTTTCCTCAGCTTGCAGTGCACTCCACTGTATATAAAAATTGCGTTTGATCAATCGCTGCATCCTTTACAAATAATTTCGCATGTCATGCATGAAGTAAATAGCAATCTGGATCTAACAGCAGTTCAATTGGCAAAAATCTTACAACAACGCTTTCCCCCTCATCCAACTTCAATTGCTACTGATCTGTCCAATATTCAATTAATAATCAAGCAGTTATTTGAATTAAATTCTTACATGAGTTTATATGATCTTAAGCAGCTGACTTCCACCCGAGTCCCCACTCAAATCTCAGCGTAAAGCAAAGTTAGTAAGAGCGTTAGTTTTGATGGATCTCTGCATCCTTTGCAAATAAAAATCTCACGCGTTATCTACAAATTAAATAGTGGTCTGGCCCTTACGGTAACACAACTGCAAAAATCCTAGAAAAACTTCTACCACCTCAACCGAAATCAGTTTCCACTGCTCTACCCAACATTCAGATTATAATTGAACTCCTATTCGAACCAAATGTCCATAACAGCTCCTGCAACCTCATTCCTATAACTCCCTCCATTATTTCTTCCAATCCAAATTATCAGAAACCTCAACACTTTACTTGTAGGAGACAATATTCTCTCAACCGTTGAAAGAATTGACATAGACACCATATGCCGAATCCAAACCATCACATCGGGATAATTTCATGACTTGCAACCATAAATCGGATGCCCAAATTTAAAAATAACAATCTGTTTCCGGGACCTGCACCTTTCACAATCAGGCCTGACTCAAATCAGAAAAGTTATTGCGACAAAACACTCCACTGCCCGTACTTATATTGTCAATTTCTGCAGTAATCAACTGAGTAAAGCGCTCACGCTCTGCAAAGAATTGGATTTAACATCGATTCCACTCTGAACATGTGCTTTAACTCACGCTCAGACAATCAATAACCATCAAACTTGACATTCGAAAGGAAACTCAGAAATTTCTTGCCCAAATTGATATTAAATTGACTCTGCGACTCAACACACCGTACTAATTTTCTGGAAAACTCTTAAACAAAACCGCTAATCGTGAACAGTTGCCCAATAAACTTGTACTAATGAATACAACCCAAATAAACGACCCATGTTCTAAAACAGTAACTAAGCATAACCACGTAAATGCCTTACGCACGCTGGACCTTCATAAAATGAAGATGCATACAAAAGGAAATGACAGCAATCCACCGAATCAGCACTTTATACACCTAAATCAATTATCCATAGACAATTGCTAACAACTATAACACAAACAAATAATAAATTTATCTAACGTTCTAACGATACGAGCACAGACTGCACAATGCTCCTTTCATCCATAAGTCATAGGCATCCGAATCAACACGCAAAGATAAACAAAAGTCGCCTTCTCAAAAATTAAGCCGAACGACAATAATAAAGACTTCGTACCATGATTATGTATGCAAACATAATCATAATACCATAACGGTAGGAAAAATCCAAACCAGATTAAACCGCCTCACGGAAAATTTCTGAATCATATCACAAAAACATTATCCAATCCCATGTATGCCCATGTGGGAAGTTCCATGGATGATGTAACAAAATCATTGAACGTAACTTTGTCTCACACCTTGGCTGACGGACACTGTTTGCTCCAACCAGTAGCCCTTCAAGTTGACGAAACAAACACAATGCGGGCCTATAAATTTTAATGAAAGCTATCAAAACAGAAAGCAGAGCTATAAAAATTAGTACACAAATTTTGTCGACGAGGACTGTGGCAAACTTGATCTTCTGGTACATAAATACCTATATAATAAAATTTTCAGCCGGGGACCTCATCCTTCAAATTACTTCCAAAGCGCTACAAAAACCCATTCATATCTCCAGTGAAAGGGACGGCGGCATATGGAAGACAATAGTTCAACCTACAATAAACAGCAATAAACAAATCCCAATTATTAATCCATCTGAAAGACTACCACTTTAGTGCTCTCATTGAAGAAAAAATGCAACCAACAGTAAATCCTCCTCGCCAGATGATTAGACAATAATGCCACCGTAAACGCAACACCTTTGACTGGCACCACAAGCACAAAACATTACCCCACCGAACCCTCACATTTTAATGCAAAATGCTCCGCACGATGTAACGAATGGACTACTTCGAGTAAATACCCAAATATGAGCCGTATCGAAATTAAACATATCAACGCGCGTACCCTCAATGACAAATTGGATGACATATGTAGAAGTAATGATAACAACTGAAGACATTGACATTTTATGCGTATCTGAGACATGATTTGATCCAAGAATTCAAAGCTTACATTTTAATATCCCAGCCTACTCACTTTACCGATACGATGGCAAAAAAACAATAGCGGTAGCGGATCTAGCATTTCCATCAAACAGGTTTACACAACATCACAAATTTTGAAAAAAGAAATGTGTGGGGATTAGAAATGGTATGGCTAAACGTGCAGGTAAAAAAGCACAAATCTTTCATTATTGGCACCGTTTACAGACACCCATCTGCAGTTTCACAATTATCTTTATAGTTTATAAAGAAAACGCGTAGAACGATTTCAAAAATTAAAAAATTCTTCTATGCTTTTGGCGATTTCAACGTAGATCTGAATAATAAAAGCAATTAGCTAACCAAAATGCTAAACAGAATGAATCTATCACAAATGGCTCAAAAACCAACTCGCATAACAAAAACTTCCAAAACTCTCCTAGATCTAGCAATTACTAATAATCCTAAAGCAATGATCAGCACTGAAATATCACCTTCAGCATCCGACTATCATGCGGTAGAATGTTTAATTATTTTTGCTGTTTGGGGAATTTTAAGCAACCAACTTTAACAAAACCTAATCTATCTGCCCGTGTGGCCTTACTCAAGGAGAATAAAAGAACTCATGACAGGAACTCAGCTTGGTATTCAAGGAAGTTGGCACGAGAAATAGCTTGAGGATCTTCTTGGGATGATTGAGCCAGTCCAGAGCTTCCAGATGATGGTTAGGCCAGTCCAGCTTCAAGGATGAAGGCCAGTCCAGAGCTATAGTGACTGTGGCTTGAGATGTTGCACGAGTACAGCGAGTACAGTAGGTGCAGTATGTGGCGTATAAGTGCACAACGAGTGCAGCGGGTATAGTATAGAGGGTTCACAGCGAGTAATGAGTGCACCAGCGAGTGTGGTAGGTAGGTATAGTGATGAGTGGGTGGTAGACGGTCCCCCAAATTTAGGGAACTATAACCTAACATCACATGTTGATGTTCACGAGTGGCCTTGCTGGGAGCTGGGAGAGCTATTTCTCGATAAAGAGAGTGAGAATGTTGCCAGAAAAAGTTTTGATTGGAAATACTCTCTGGCTAACGCTCTTAATATAAATATTATTACAATAATGTGCACTAAATCTGCATGTTTTAATTATAAAGAGTGGGTAAAAATCACTCGAAGTTTAGTCTTATTTTTATTACTAAAAATGAGGAATATTTTAATACTTGTTATTTTATAACCTTTAAAGGGGTAGCAGGTCATGCTACATATGTACCTACCGTAAATCGCCAAAAGCATAGAAGTCATACTAAACAGTCAGCAATTAGAAATTACAATTTCAATTTAATAACAATTACAATTTCATGTTATGACGCTTCACTTTCATATTTTTCTTTTTCTGTCTTTCTCGGATGTTAAACATTAGATTTTATTAAATGCAATGACGTTAATTATTCTAAGCTCTGTCTAAAGAAAAACTTTTGCTTATCACCTAAAATGCGTAGAATACTGACCATATCAGAATTTACAAGAGTGTTAGCAATGACTACCTCTTAAGTCATCATTGGGAAAGTGAAGTTTCATTTGCTTCACCATGTATATTTAACGTTCATTGCGCGATGTGAATGTTTACGGTTACCCGTAGATACCGCTGTTATATCATCTATTATGCATAGAATATGTACCACTTAAAAATTTTATAGGGCATCTTTAAAACCCAATGCTGTTACATTTCTTATGTACTAACTTTATTCGATATATACGTTTTTGTTTTGTTTGTTTTGTTCTAATGTCAGTACAATAGCTCTAGAATCGGATGGTCCGAAACCGACGGGGCGTTGGTGTGGTCGACATTTCACTGTGGTACTATTAGGGCCGGGAATAGTTGGGGGTCCTTATGGACGAATATCTGATGATTTTAAAATGACAGAGGAAAGAGATCCCACTTGTAATCCTGTGGATTTAGTTCCTCAGGTAAGAGTAAAAATTGTAGGATAGAACATGCTTAGCTTTAAGACTGGCTTTTTTTAAATGTTTCATTCATGTTTGTTGGTAGGCGATTAGCTTACTTGACAACTGGAGTACACATTTGGTATCGTTTGTCTTTATTTGAACTCTTAAAATGTATAAATAAAAACTACAAATTCAGCTAAGTTGAATTATCCTATAAGCAGTAAATGTTTTTTACCCTATTTGATAACAGAGAGAGTGCCACTCACAGTCACACATTACTAGCATCATCTACAGCTTAGGTCTCATAATAAGACTGATCTTTTTTTACTGAAAGAATATTTAGCATAAAAGACTATGGTTATTTCTTTATTACTTTGTAGAAGACAAGTTGGGACAATGGACATTTAAAATTTGACAAACATGAAATACCTGAAAACTGAAGTACATGAATTCTTCCTGAACAGATGTGAATCATTGGCATTTAAAATTCTGGTCTATCAGGTAGTATAGTCTAATAATTTGCCCCTGATATCAACAAAAAAGTTGAATTTTTTCCATGTTAATCTTATTTTCAAATAGTGTGATGCTCCTCACTGTAAGACTTATTGGTGCATCAGCAAGTTGGTAAAGCATTGGCTGCTCAGTTGCTAGGTACCCATATTATTACTTGGTGCATCAGCAAATTGGCCTAGCATTGGCTGCTCAGTTGCTAGTGTTGATTTTAACTGGTCTATAACTTTAACTACAAATATATTAAGCTGTTTTAAGCAATTAAACATAGATAAAATTAAAATAAACAAGCCTGACAGATCATCTGTACATTGTATTTGAAGTTTAAAATTGTTGCTGAAGGCTTGAGAATGTCTTGTGTTTTTGTTTGGTGAGCTGTGGAACACAATTTTTGCTAGACATGAAGACTTGAAAAACTTAAATGTAATATGACATCCAGAAGATGTCATAGTACATTGAAAAGTGGCAACCAAACTGAAACATTAACCTAAAAGTCCTTTGATTTTTGCCTTTAAATTATTAGCCAAGCAATCTTAACACTTTGACTGCGATGTGTACCATATATGGTACACGTACTGTGTTATTTGTATGGACTAATTTTGGAATCGCAGTCAAAGTGTTAATGATACATTAGTGAAATTTGGTTAACAATTTGTGTAAAGTTATTCAGTTTTAAAATTAAAGTTTTTCTAATAATTTTTGTTGCTCCTGCAATTTTGGGAGTCACTATTGTGTTGCAGTGCTCTGGGATGCATAGAGCATCCTCATGTAATCTAGTTAAGGCTAATTAATTACTTCTCAAAATTACCTCTGGCCTTCAAATTGATTCTATAGCCTTGAAATTGTTTATATAATCTGTAAATAGAGTGACCAGTCTAAAAGTATTTATGAATCATTGAAAATTAATAAGATTAAATTTGTGAGCCTTTTATAAATTTAAAATTTGTATATGAACAACAAATTGATCAGAATAAAAATTTCTCTTCTGTATTTTCAATACTTAGCAAGTGCTTCTATAGCCTTGCTCAAAGAATTTTTATTGAGTCTTTATTTCCAAGTTTAATTTAGAAAATCAAGTAAGTTGAAGGAAAGTGAATGAGACTAAAAATATCTAGTGAAAAGTGTGTTGTGAATATATAGAAACACAGTAACAATATACACTATTGATCTGTTTAAAGTTCAAAATCAGAGTCTTCAACAATCAATTATTACAATATATAAATTTGGTTTCCCCATGATTTGAACTATGTTAATGTATAAAAAGATTTATATTGACATGATTTCTACTATTATGTTTTAGAGTTATTAATTGTTTGAAAAAGGTTATTTGAAGTAATTGATTTATGAATTTATTACTCATTTGATGATATGGGTAGTATTTAAAATAGTATGTTTATTATAGAATAGAATGTCAACAGGAAGCCAGTTGGTATATTCTCGGATTACTAAACAAGTCGTCAAAAGTTAAGGCATCAATCACACTTAGGCTCTTTAATCACTCACAGGCAACTCAATCACACACAGGCATCAGGAGTAAAGAAGGATAAGAGGAGAGTCAGCAGTCATACTGTCATAAATTTTTGTGCAAGAATTACCTTACTCACATAATACAATAATTTTAAGACTTAGTGCACAGTAGTTAAATGATCTGTAGTGTGCAATATTTCTATACCGTGAGGTGCACAAAATTATTGCCCATTGTATGCAATAATTATATGATGCTGTACACAACTATTACATGTCTAATAGTACACTAATACAACTTGGGATACACATATGTAGATATAACCATGTATAGGGTTGTGTAAGGACATAAGGTATAAATGGAACATTTAAAAAATAGTCTAGAAAATTATATGCTCATTCTTAACAATGATGGTTTCTTAACCTGGAAAACTTAACCAACCTATCTAACTTAATATTGATTAATTTTTGTTTTCCTGTAGGTTTTTTGCTTTGGATTGTACAATACTAGTATAATGACAGAATTTGTTTTGTGATTTGGTGACCAGAGTATGTTATGTAGACTACCAATATAAAAGCCTCAGCTTAATTTTAAAAGAATACAATTATAATTGAGTTGCCAATGTCTACATGTCCAGCCATGGTGCCTGGTACCCTTTAGTAAGACTTTGTTCTCAAGTCTCATTAAAATATAAGTTGTTAATTCTGAGAATTGAACATGATTTTATGAAAGAAAAATTGTGACAAGTATGTTTCTGAAACAAAAATGAAACTTAAAATCTCTGACTTGTTGTTTTTTATGTGGTTTTCTTCAAGAAAATTGTGTACATTCCAATTTAGAATACAATTGTGTAGTACATTGGCAGGAATATGTCTTTATTTTTCTAGTAAAATTAACAATTTTTTGTATTACAGGAAGCGTGTAACCCTGGTTCCATGTATGGCGTTGAACGGGAAGCTGGCAATGATGGTTTAAGTGAAACTGGAGAGGAGGTTTCACCTCACAATGAATCTGAGTTTTCTAACTTTGATATTGTTAAAGCAACGCAGGTCAGTCACTCAATGGATGTATTGATAGCCAATAAACTAATGTGACATATCATATAGACTAGACAGTTCCCATGGAAGTTCCACAGTTTAGATTTTACTGATATGAAATTATTATAGAGATGAATGCATTAAAGATTTGCAATTAATTATTCTGCTTTAAGTGAATATTTTGCATTAATGTACACAGAACTTCCATTGTGCATCTTATCTACCAATAACATGGCCAAGATAGTAACTGTTGAAATTTCTTGATTTAAAAGTAATAAAATTCAGGATCTATCAAATAAAATACATTTTTCACTTCTACCTGTAGTATTATCAGAATCTGAATATTTTTCATGAATGTATACAGAACTTCCATTTTCCATTTTATCCACCAATAACATGGCTGTGTATGGGAAGAAAGCTAATAATGGAAAAAATGGTGTGTTTTATAGTGATCCAGTGCCTTTGGTATCCACAATACAATGCTTGTAATACATGCATATCCATTTTGATTTCAGTTCAATAATTTTTCTTCAGTAATAGATAGGAAGTATTATGATGGACACACACAGATAGACAGAGAGATGGAGATACATAGTCAATTATATATGTAGATGGATTATATATGTAGATGATCATTTTTAATATTTAATTTAAAACTTGAAAAAGGAGAAAGGCATCAACTGTTTTTTTTTTCTGTTAGAATTTGTATTTTTAAAACAGTAAGTTAATTGAAGACCCACTGCTGATTATCTACATATATAATCGACACTGTATCTCCATCTCTCTCTTTCTCTCTCACTGTATCTGTGTGTGTCCGTCCCATTACTTCCTATCTATTACTAAAGAAAAATTACTGAACTGTAATCAGAACGGGTATGTATGTAGTATCAGCATTGTATTGTGGATACCAAAGTCCCCGGATCACTATAAAATGCTCAATTTTTTCCATTATTGACTTATTTCTTTACACGACCATGTTATCGGTGAATACGGTACAGAATGGAAGTTGTGTATATATTCATGAAAATTATTAATTATGATGGTACCACGGGTAAAACCAAAATATGTATTTTGTTTCACAGATCTTTAATTTCATCCCTTTTAAACCAAAGAATTTCAACGGGTACTATCAGGAACAAGTTATCGGTAGATAAGATACAGAATGGATGTTTCGTATATCTATACTATAATAGGAGCCCCGTCTGTCTGTCCGTGTGTCAATTTTTTCTAATCGATAGCTTTAATAGTAACAAGGATAAAGCTTAAGAAATACAAGAAATCATTCTATTGCATTATTTTTCTGTGGCAACTCAATTACCTTTTACTTGCATTATGCTATCCAGAATACACAATCAGTTTATTTTTACAAATAGAAATTTTCTTTGAACCTTTTTCTGTTGAAATTCATCATGATGCTTTGATATTTTTAATTGATAATGCGAAAAGAAATATTTTACATTAGTTTGACCTGTAACCTGGCTACCACTTAGTATAAGGCCAAAGATTTTGGAAATTGAGTTATTGTTTTCGAAATTGTGATTTTTTTGAAAGTAGTTTTAAAAATATACCTTACTTATGGACCATCCTGTATAATAGACGCTCTTACGGTTTAGATAAGAGGAAATTTCGTAGGGTATATATGTATTGTAAGCATTGTATTGTGGATACCAAAGGCACATCCATCAATGGGAAAACTCTTTCGCAAAGCCCGCGTCCACTGGCAAATTAAAATGAAAAATTCAGTAAAAACCGTGATTTTTTTACGTGTGGATCTTGTATTAATAAAAAGCATTCATTTAAGACACAATAATTCATCGTAAGTCTTTAATACATGCGTTTTTAGAATAATTTTAAATTGTCAAATCTAAATTGTGGAATTTAGAACTGTCCAGTCTATGTATTAATACGATTGTAACTATGTATCTATGTGTCACACCCTTCATCAATAAATTGGGGTATCTATGCTACACCTTGATAATAAACCTCCGCTCTTGACGATTACAGGAAATTTGTCAATAAAGGCCATATGGGAAATTTGTTAACAAGGGCCATTTGACATCCGATTAAAAGAAGTTGAAAAAAGTCACACGGTGTGGGATCGGGAGAACGTGCTGGCCATTCGATTGCGTGACCAATCGAAATCACGCGTTCTTGAAAAGTTTCTCATAAGAAATCTTGAACAATAATTCTTCTATGGCACGGAGTGCCATCTTGAATTCACCAGACACGATTAAACCTGTTCCTGTAGGCATCTCTTAGTTGTGGAACGATTACCTCAGCGAGGAGATCCAAGTAGTTTTCCCCAGTCATGTTATCTTCAAAGAAAATTGGCCCAATAATATGACCTCTTCCAGTGAGCCCAATCCACATGAAAGCTTTTCGTGATTGAAGTTTTTTCGAAAATGTTGTCTGGAGGGTGTTTGACGGGAGAATATGTTCTTCAATTTTGCCTGTTTACTAGTCCGTTCAGATGAAATGCCGATTCATTAATGATGTCTTCGATAATTCATTCGTTTTTCTGCAAGAACCATTCACAGAAATTTCTTCGCCGTTCCAAATCATTTTCTAATACTTTCTGACAAATCTTTTCTTTGTACCGATAATAATTCATATCTTTTCTAACGATTGTCTGGAATGTTGACGTATGTAGATAGGTTTGTTCCATGGCGTCGTGTTGAAAGGGAAGGGGTTTCTTCAATTTATTGTCGGACCATTTCCTGCAGTTCGTGCAGTTCTGAGTCTACCAGAATTTCCCTTATTCCTGTTCAGAATAGTACCATGAGATTGCCACTTGTCAATATTCCTTTTAACGGTCAACCTAGTCACAGTTTGTCCATCAGAGGTAAGTTGAAACCTTCTTACAACTTGCGATATATTTTTTGATTCAAAGTAAGTTTCCACAACGAAGTATCGTTGTTCTCTCGTAAGCTGCATGACCAAAAATCGAGTTTGTTTGATTTGATTTTAGGAGAAAAACATGTATGAAATGAAAGGATTATTCAGATTAAAGAACTGTTCGGTTGTAGCTATGAAACTCCATAAATTTTTATATTTTCAATTGGAATGTCGTGAAAGACTGTTTACTTACGTTAACGAAAGAGTACTAATTATTCAAAACAGGGTATAAATTTTTTTGGGCCACGCTGTACTTCTTCATTTACGGGAATATATTATTTAGTGCATTATAATATAATATGATAAATTGACAATTAGCTGAAATAAATGACAAATTAGGTCACTATTTTTTTTTTTACTTATAAGGGTTGCGTTCAGTTACTTGGATCTTTAATTATATATAGAAATACATACAGATGTTGTGTTACATTATAGTGGTTTCATATAATTTTTTAGGATGTCATCAAATTTTTTGAATGTTAATTAATTAATGTTAATTTATTCATTACATAAACCACAAAAGTTAATACAACAACAAACAAACAAAAACGTATATTTCCAATAAAGTTGGTACATAAGAAATGTAACAGCATTGGTTTTTAAAAATGCCTTATCATAAAATCCGTATGATATTTAATTAACATGAAATAACACATGAATCCCATTAAAATGAAATAAGAAATATACAAAAACTAACCCCGAATCATTCGCGGGTCCTGCTAGTGATCATTAATTTAATTAATTAGTTGAAAATTGTGTTATTTTTGTGCAAATATTTTCTTTAGTGTTGTGTCATGTATTCTTTGTATAATCAATTTTTTATTTGGAAGAATTTGTTATTTTGTGGGGCTAAAATGCATTACTGTTTGCTATTTATGGCTTCATTTTTGTGGTGTATTTGTAATTCATAACATTTTTAGCAGCTCGTGGAATGTTTTTGCTGTTGTAAAGTTTGACAAGTTTCCTGCTTCTATGTGATCTGGGAGTGTTGGTATGGTAGTCAGTATGCTTGGTTCATTTGTAATTTGTTTGGGCTACAAATTTGTTTCAATCTTGTTTTGTACTATTTTGCATAATTTCTTCAAACAAGCAAATTTGAAGTGAGTACATGAACTTGGAGAGTATTATTTATGGTAATTATCAACGAATGAAAGTTGAACGCAGTGTATTTATGAGCACAAATTTTTTTTGTGTATTCATTTTATGCTTTTTAAAGAACTGTTTCATTCAAGAGTTTTTCCAGGTATTTTCAATCTTAGTTTTAATGTCCTATGAAGCATTTGCTTGTAAATTTTAATGATGACTTACAATTGAGTCATCACACTACAAACCCAGTGTGTATCAACATCCAATACGGTCAGATCTCTTGAGTCAGCATATCACATTTCTTTCCCTTATCACATTTATATACCACATTTATACCACCAGCTTGGTCGACTGGTAAGCGAACTCACTTGCGATGCGAGAAGACCCAGGTTCGAGACCCGCTGCCGCGGCGGTCAGTGTGTGTATGACCATCGCTGGGCTAGAATTACGCCATGGGACTAGGGTACCAACCCAAGAATGGGCCATAAGGCTCGTTCCTATCGTTTCATTTTATTTTATATCAGTAAGTATTGATCATCATTTTTATGTTCAGTATGGGGCTCTGGAGCGTTGCCAGGAGCTGGTGGAGGCAGGCTATGACGTCAACAGAAGAGACGGTGAGAACGTCACGCTACTGCACTGGGCTGCCATCAACAACAGAAGAAGTATTGTCAAGTGAGTCATACCGAAGCTTGTCTCTCATAGGTCACGAAACTGGGATCGGGGCTGTCCCAGTGGTTATCGAGTTTGTCTAAATACTCAATAGAGGACTTTCAAATGAATTTTCAAACTCCCATGAATAACTCCATCAAACACAATGTGAAATTAATGTATGCTCTTGTTTCTATGTTTTGGTGTATTTTGCAATTGAAGTGACTGTTTACCCACCGAAAAACAGGTATTACATCAGGAAGGGAGCCGTTGTGGACGCTATTGGAGGTGAACTCCTGTCAACACCGCTTCACTGGGCAACACGGTAAGTTGAGCTTCCATGAACGCTACAGGGGGTGGAAGGTTGTGGGTGCAACATGCAGGACTGTTGTGAAGGTTAGCAAAGTGTTCACTGGGCAACACGGTAAGTTGAGCTTCCATGAACGCTACAGGGGGTGGAAGGTTGTGGGTGCAACATGCAGGACTGTTGTGAAGGTTAGCAAAGTGTTCACTGGGCAACACGGTAAGTTGAGCTTCCATGAACGCTACAGGGGGTGGAAGGTTGTGGGTTAGCATAGTGTTCTTCATGAAAGTATTCATGATAGGAAGGCTTCTAATCAGAAACACATAGTATTATTCTGGCTTGGGGGGAAAACTCATTGTGTGAGGGCTATTTGTGCTTTATTCTATCATGAATTGTGAGTGACTGATGTATTGAAAGTTCTTTTATATACATATGTGTAGAATACATGTGCCATGCAGTTGTGTGATTGCTGTGGCTTATCTTGTAGAAACCAAGGCAATTCGTCATTGTCATTATTAGAGTGAAAGTTATTAGCTAATACAGAAAATGCAGTGGACTTTTTCTCAAAATGTGTTATGATTCGAAGTACTTTTGATTCTATTTTTTGATAAGATTTCGCATGATAAGACTAGAATGCTTGTGTAATATATAACGCTTGATTTAAGAATCGTTTGCTGAAGAAAAAATAAAGGTTTAATATTCGAATTTTCAACTCTGTGTATCTTTGTTCAACAGTGAAATAAAATGTATTGAGTTGAAATGGAAAGAGTAGTACAATGGATGCCAAAATTAATTGATGTCTTGAAATAAATTAACCAGTTATTTGTGAATCATTAGCAATAAATTCTATGTCAGTCAATTACATTCCTGCTCGAAAGAACGTTGGTGCACAGTCGAGAAAACACTCTGGAGTTAATATTCTGGAAAACATTAGGATATTAATGAATTATTTATGTTTCTGTATATTTTTTATTAAGTATAATGTAGGAGTTGAATTTACACATATTTTTTACCTCTGCACCAACTGTTTACGACTAACATCAAAAGTTGTAAGCATCGACCGTTTTTGACCCGAGAAAGATTCCTTTAACAAGAAGCATCAGTTGTAATTTTTGGGCATCCACAGGATTGAGATGGTAAGATGGCAAGTAAATTAACATTGTTGTTACAGACAAGTGCATATTCTTTTTATTCCTACATGATAAGTATAGAGATATTTGGGTTGCAGGCAGGGCCACCTGGGCATGGTGGTGCTGCTGATCCAGTACGGGGCGGACCCTGGTGTGCGTGACGGCGAGGGCTGCTCCTGCATCCACCTCGCTGCTCAGTTCGGTCACACCGCCATAGTGGCTTACCTGCTTGCTAGGGGTGCCAGTGTCGACATGAGAGACAAGAATGGCATGACGCCCCTCATGTGGAGTGCCTACAGAGTCACAAGGTCGGTGGCTTCAATTCTTGCTTCATATGAAGGTACTCATTTCCACTAGAGCGTATGAACTAGATGCCATTCCTCCCCAATAAGTTTTCCATTCCAGTCACCATACATGTATACTGAATAAATTCCCAAACTGCAGATGAAAAACTTGGGTATGTTACACCACTTAAAGTAGTGTTAAGGGGGCAAGACGTATTGAGTACCTCAAATTGCTATCGCTTGGTTGTCTTGTCGCAGCGTGGACCCGACGCGGCTGCTGCTGACGTTCGGGGCAAGCGTGAACACTAGAGACAGACTGCACGGTAATACAGCGCTACACTGGGCCGTCCAAGCCAAGAACTCCGTTGCTGCCTCCGTCCTCGTCAATCACGGCGCTAACATCGATTCCCCGAATGCCCAGGTCACATCACGAGTACTGTACTGCACATTATTGTCATTATTGCCTCAGTGGAACCTCGAGGTGCGAGTTTAATTCGTTCCAGCACTGAGTTTGTTTAACGAATTTCTCGTATCTAGAACAAACTTTCCCATTAAATGCAAAAATGCAAAAAAAAACAATGAAATCAAAAGCGCTTAAACGCGTTGATCCTCGCGCTACGAGAGAACAGGGGACACTGATTCATAAGGGGTGAATCAGGGTTGAGGCGGATCGGGAAACGCGCATCACGTATGCCCACAGCCTGGCTCGTGGCTCGTTACACGAGCCAATAATCGTATTTAGAGCAGAATTTTTCGCTTATACTTTCCTCGTATCTTGAATTTCTCGTATACAGAGCTGTTCGTATTTTGAGCTTCCACTGTATTATCATATTTCTAGTTTAATCACTTGTACTTCATTCGAGATACAAGTGTATCTCGATGCGTTTCATTACGCACTCTAGTTATGGAGATCTAAATCCAGGTTTGGGATACTTACACTTGTATCTCGAATGAACGTAGCTGTGCCGGACTAAGGTACGTGTCCTTCATATTCTAGTCTACCTTTGTTTTTTAATATATGATGGCTTCCATTGCTTATGGTATATTTTACCGCAATGGAGAGACACTAGCAACAATACTGTAAAGTCCTAAAAAGCATGTCTCATCAATAATCAGGTTCAATGTTTTTGATTTGATTATGGTCATCCATCATCATACAGGGAATCGGTTTTGTGTTTATTGTAGCCTGATCTATTTGAAGCAAATTTAATGTTATTATCTATAATTAAATAACAATTTCTACTACTGCTACAGGAGTGTTATGTTCACGTTAACCGTTTGATGAATATTAATGTGAGTTAATTACTCTGGCCTGGTGTTGAATGGTCCGGTGTCCTTTTAAGGTTAGCTTTATAACAATCTTGAGAGGAATGAATATGTCTCAAGTTTAGACTTGACGTTCTTGCATTTATAACAGATTTTCATTTCTTGCAGGGCTTTTCTGTCTTCAGCCTCATTATGAAGAGAAAGTCTCACTGGGTCGACAAAAAAGTTATGGACAAAGTTCAAGAGTCACAAAAGCAACAGAAAAATGTTATTTACAGATTTTTTCGGGATAAGGTAAGTTCATGATGATGATATCTTACTTGATATTTATGAACGTGAAGAAAAATAGGGATTTAGAGAATAGGATTTAGAGAGCATTCTCCTGATTTTGGCCTGTTTATTAGACAAATTTTAAAACTGACCAGAACCTTCGTTTATGTCTTTTGATTTGGGACCAAATCCTGAGACATTTGAAGGCAAGAGCTTCACAGAGAAGATATCTCACCCTGATGTAAGAATTGCCTGAAGTAAACAACTGTTTTTTCAGTCCTCTGTAATCCTGAGAACTGGGCCTGTTTCGATGGAGTTAATTGTCTTTTGTTGAATGGTAAGTGTTAGCGCTAGCTGACTACTCGCTAGAGTCACTTCGGAGAATTCTCTTACAGAAGTCATCTGTTTTCTGTTGTCAATTACCGTTGATGTCTAGTGGAGTAACGATAGTGTTACACGTGCAGCAACTGCGCTACTGGTCTATGATGCTGAGTCCTGTGCTCATATTCTATGTCGTGGGACTGGTATTCCAGCTCCAGCTGCTATACCTTGTCAAGCTCGGTCTCTTTATTGCCATCTACCTCGTCATCTACGGCATATCCTTGCTGCTCTTCGACGACAGACTCATGACCGTCATGCCCATGGCCGTCTACCTTGCTACGAAGGTTCGTGAAGTTATGTGCAAAAATTATTTTGGTGTATATAGAGATGTGTCGTACTTTGTCTTTTAGTTTTTGTTGTTTTCTTCTCCGTTAGCCTGTAGCGGGCTATGCAAACCCAGAAACTCAATTTCGTACGCTTAGGCTACTTGATTTAATTTTACCACATTATATATCTCTTGAAGAGATATGCTTGGTGTACTGACATTTCACTGGAGCTGAAAGGGTGTAATTTTAAGTGATACTTCTATGATTGTAATTTGGAAACAACTGCATAACTTCCGAAAGAACTCTAAGGTGGTCTTTTGAAAACGTTACGTCGTTGCAGTTTTGGTTCTACGTGACGTGGGTGGTGTACATCCATGACAGCGTGGGACTGTGGTTCAGCTGCGTGTTCATGCTCAGCTCGCTGCTGCTGTGGTACAACTTCATGCGAGCATGGCGCGGTGATCCAGGCGTTATCACGGCTGACCAGACGCAGAAGTACAAGGTACGCCTATTGGATTAGGTACAATTAATCACGAATTATAGTGTATGATGTTGCAAGGGCAACAACTAGATTCGCCTTTGAGCGAGTGGTGGTGTTGTAAAGTACAATTACGTTTGCCTAACAATGAATGGTGGATCAGGAATATATTAATAATAATTCAGTGAACAGTATTGCAAGGTAAACTATGTTTGCCTTACACTTCCGGCAAAAAGTTCCCGCTCACCCTAATTTTTTAGGTAGTTTCTTACTTGAAGTAGTATCTTACCTTATGTTAATATTTGGTCATATGTCCTTTGTTAGCCAAGACACTTTTGAGACATTTTGGCATTGAATTAACCAAATTTTGACACTGTTCCACTGATATATTGTGTTTCCACACTTTTCTGATGGCTAATTCGAGCTTTAAGAGCCAGTCAGTATCGTGGTTTTCAACCTCCTCTTTAGAAATGTGCCACAAATTTTTTGTAGGGTTTAGGTCGGGACTGTTACCAGGCCAATTTAAAAGTTCTATTTTAGCTTCATTGAGCCAACTTTTTACAATTTTGCAGGTATGGCATGGCGCACCGTCCTGTATACAAATTGATGTGTTGAGATTTTCTATTACAGTGGGAACTTTGTCCTTAAACATGCTTAAATATCGGACACCATTTATTGTAGTATTCTTTGGAACGAAATATGTGTAACCAACACCGTTATAACTAAAACAACCCCATACCGTGACACTGGGTGGGTATTCCATGATCTTCACAGTGTATTTTGGGTTCATCCGTTCTGACCCCTTTGGGCGACGCACCATTTTAAGACAGGCTGTAAAGGTTAGCAATATAGATTCATCACTAAACAACACTTTCTTCCAATTATCAAGTGTCGACGTAATATATTTATTGCAGAAAAGAATTCGTTTATTGAGCATTTTTTCATTTGGGTATAATTTTTTGGCTGCGTGACGCATGGGTAAACCAAGCTCATTTTGGAGGCGATGCCGAATTTTTCTAACAGACACGTCTTTAAACAAATCGTAGTTTTCATTCTCAATTTATTTCGCTATTACTGTTGGTTTTATTACAACTGAACGTTTCATCGTCATTTGTCCTTTTACTCGTTTTTCTAGGTCTACCAGAACGGTTCTGATGCGATGGAGTTCCAGAACATTCATTTTTTTTAAATCCAGAGATTCACTTTTGCACGGTAGATATGCTAAATTTAATTACTTTGCAATATTGTTTCGGAAATTCCTGTTCCTAAACAAAGCTATAATAGCACTTCGAGTTTCACTTGTTGTTTGCTCTTCACCAACCATACTGATATTTCATGAATTACAGCACTTTTCGCAAAATATCGAAAATCACAAGACACGAGAGGGACATGACGAGCTTTGATAACCAACCGCACACGATAAAGGCTAGATGCACACTAAAAATTTGTGCTGGTGAAAAGAAAAGCTCTTCATCAACATGCTGGAGTTCACTATATGTTGCTAGCTATTATATTTTAGAACATTAGTTACGAATTTTTGAAAAAAGTTATAATTCACTGATTTATTATAAGCCCGGCCGGATACTTTTTGCCGGCACTGCACAGTAAATGAAAAAAATAAACAAGCGGTGACTGATGTGCCAAAGTATGAAGTCAGATGTGGTAGAAAATGTACCGTACCTGGACAGAGGTACATCAAGTGAATAGAGCGTTGAGTAACATGCAATAAGTGTATTTGTACGATCGATATTGATAGTGAGCTTCTGAGACCGATTAAAATAGAGTGTGCACATGGGTTGGTATATCTGTGGTCTATCCCTAACTGGTTTTGCATTTACATCAGGCGTTTGTGAAGTTTTGGGTGAGAACAATCTTATTTATTATGCAACTGAGGTAAACAAGCGACTGCTGACTACGGTTACTCCAAAAACGGTCTAAATATTTCGCTGATGTTGAGTGGTGTATGATTAATTTGACTCCTCGTGAGCTACCTGCTTTCAAAGAAGGAACTTTGTCTCCGTTCAGGCTTATTCTTAGCTTTACATTCCCTTCTGTTTTCTCATGAAAGTGCTACGATGCTCGTAATATCTCCGTAGACACAGCTATGATAGTCTAGGGATCCGTTCGCTCAGTTCAGTAACACTTTGCTTTACCTGTAACAAAAAATAGTAATGCTTAGATTTGTATGAACAAATTTCGTAGTGCAAAATTTATTCTTTACCTTTATTTTCGTGTTCAGTTACTCTGTATAATTTTATTTTCATGTTTTAAATCCTTGTATTTTTTCTCAACTGTAAATGGGAATTTCTAATTTTGTGTTTAAAAATTTTCAGTACATATAACCAAGACTTGAAATTATTTATTTTTGAGCAAGATTCATTTGTGTAATAATAAAAAGTACTCAAAACCGCTAACCAATTGTGTAAAAACGTACGCTTTTCCTATATCTCGCATTCAGCCCACAAATGCTCAGCTAGTTTCCTGTAAAAATTTTCCTGTTATAGTCTGAATAAAACGGAAACTGGGTTGTTGCTGTTGACAATCTGTGTATTCGAGTAGTCGCCCAGAATGCATTTGTTCACCAACTCATGGATGTAATGTTGGTTTGTACAGACAATTGTGGAGCTGGCGGAACAGGACGGTTTCGACCCTGCGTGGTTCTGCTCGACATGCTTGGTACGGCGACCGCTGCGTTCGAAACACTGCGCTGTGTGTAACAGATGCGTCGCCAAGTTTGACCACCATTGTCCCTGGGTCGGCAACTGCATTGGTGGGGCCCAGCGCCTTCCATTATCTCATGCTTTCTTATCGGTGGCAAAGTTCCTTAACTTACAGTAATGCCTCGGTTAACGACCACAATCCGTTCCTGAAAGCTGGACGCTACTGAAACGTTTGTTAACCGAATCAATTTTTCCCATAAGAAACAATAGAAATAGAAATAATTGGTTCTCATTCCCAGTTGATTCGCTACTATCAATAACATATAACCTACAAGTATGTTTTTTAAATGAAAAATGTAGTATAATACAGTACAGAGTCTTAAATAAAAATAATAACGTTAAAGAAATCATTTAAACATTAGAAAACTTGCCTTTTTGACTGCGATATGATAGTATAAGTGGATGGTTTTGTGGGGAGGAAGGGATGGAGTTACTGCTTTAAGGGGGAATCCCACTCCATGAAAACATCTGACATTGTTACTTCGTGGGTATTATTATTGTTACTTCGGGGGCAAATTCTTCTTAATAATATTGTTCCTTAGTTTCAATTTGTTCCATTCGTGGATTGTCTGAATGGTAGACCAAAAGCGGCTTGATCATAAAATCTCCACTTGCGTTGCCACACAGCAGAAGAGTTAGCCTATCTTTCATAGGCTTGTGCCCTGACAGTGCTTCCTCTTCCTTTGTAATAAAGGTTTTTTTGGCATTTTTTCCTAAACAGACCTGTTTCGTTTGCATTGAACACCTGTTGCGGTACATATCCTTCTTCTTGAATTAAATCACTCAACTCTTTCACAAATTTTTCAAACCCTTTCTTGTCTGAACTAGCTGCTTCCCCATGCCTTACTACGCTGTGTATCCCAGTTGTATGCTTAAAATTTTCAAACCAACTTCAACTGCCTTTAAAACTAAAATCCCTCTCAGAATTTGCACCATGAGTTTTCTTTAATAAATCATAGATTTGTAACGCCTTCTAACAAATTAAAGTCTCACTTATGCAAGCACCTTCTAACTGTTTCTCATTTATATACGGTGCAAGTCTTTTTAACCGGCAGCCATGGGACCTTCGCAGTTACCGGTTAATAAAAAATGCTGTTATTTCAGGCCATCCCTTGAAAATGCTTTAAAACCTTATTTAAACCTCCTATTATATCACCCAAGTAACCACAAACAATTCATAGACACCCTAGACATGAAAGAAAAACGATATCAATTGCAAGTACCGGTTAAAAGGATTTCTACTGTAGTACACAAGAAGCAACTTTTCTACTTCCTCTATTACCTGAGGCCTTTGCTAAGTTAAAGTACTTACTCCTTTCGCAACACTAGCTCCTTTGATTCGTTCCTTATTCTTTAAAATGGTCGAGATTATTGACTTCGACCTGTTGTATTCCGCCGCGAGATCAGATACACGCACTCCATTTTCATGCTTAGAAATAATTTCTACCTTTATCTCAATTGTTGGCCTATGCCCTTTCATTACACTACTCCTCTTGATTTTAACCTTCTTTGGAGACATGTTTGAGGGTTATATTATGCAAATAAAGCCCTAAAGTAGCCCAAGAACATAGATGCAACACGATAAAAACGGGTAACGTCTAGAGTGGTACTGAGGTTGGAATAACGCATGGGTTCTTTTTCTTGCTGTTCGTTATCCGAAAATTTGTTCGTTATCTGGGACAAATTTTTAGTGAAATTTTCGGTCGTTAACCGAATTTTTCGTTATTCAAGTCGTTCGTTAACTGAGGTACTACTGTATAACAATTTTGTAATTGTGCTTACGTATCATTGGCCTAGTGTGTGGAAAAATCGTGTTACGTTATAAGTGGCTTAGTGTAGGAATTTTTTCGGGTTAATAGCCTAGTGTAAAAAAACTGTCTTTTAACGTGAACGTAACTCGTTCAATTTTGTGATCAGCGTTGTCAGAGAATTGTGCTTGAATTTCGTACTAATGCTGCTACATCAGCTGAGTTGAACTTTAGATTTGGAAGTGTACAATGGTTACTCTGTATAGTGTTCTGCCTAAATGATGTTCTAGCTGACAACATTTGGCTGACTCACAGCATCACCAGCTTGGTCGACTGGTGAGCGAATCTGTTTGCGAGCGGAAAGACCCGGGTTCGAATCCCGCTGCCGACATGGTTGACGCGGCTAGAAATACGGCATGGGACTTGGGTAAACAACCGAATAATTATCGAAGTAATTATCCGACCCAAGAATGGGCCAGAAGGTTCGTTCCTATAGCCTGATTCTATTCTATCTACCATATGGCTTGCTCTTTCGACCAATGTACTAGAGATGTCGATCATTTCACCGGCTATGTTGCAGGTGCGCTGAACCTACGCTACTTTGTGGGGTACCTGCTGACGCTGAGCATCATGTGCGCCCTCATGCTCAAGGGCTGCATCGAGTTCTGGCTCGTGAGCTGCGGTATTAGCTTCCCGCACGTCGGCCTCTGGACTGGTCAGTGACCAGATCTTAGGGCTCATTATTGTATTTTTGCAACATATTCCAAGTTGTACGTTCATCATACTCGAAATGAAATTTTGGTAGCAAACCAAGAACGAACCAAACCTGTTCCTATTGGTATATTTTATTCTGCCAAAATTGGCTCTTTATTAACATAATTTTCTTTAATTTGTCTTTTTCTTGTTGAAGAATGAGATTTGTTATTGAATCGTCCGTGTTGTTGAATATGACAACATTTTGCTACGTTTTTCGTTATACATGCATTAGCATATACGATGTTTGCTACGATAACTAATATCACATGCTCTCAAAACCTTATTTTCTGCATTGGGTCCCTTGAAAACTCTTTTTACTTCCTGACAAATGCCTCATCCATCTGATTGACGATACCTGATATTTTGATGTATAATTTTATTCTCATGTAGCTACCAACTGATCGTTCTTAGTTCACTTCATGATAGTTGATAGAGAACGTTCATGATAGTTCTATTGTGGCTGCGGTTATTGGATCAGAAAAATGATGATAATAATGGCAGTAATAATTAAAATAATGAGCACTAATAGAGGATAGTGTGTCACAGGCGTGGGTATGGCAGGCAGCTGCGAACCGTGGGTGTTGTGGGTGGCATGCAATGCTCTGCTACACGTTGGCTGGGTGACCACGCTGCTGGCCTGCCAACTCTACCAGGTACTGTAGTGTGTTCACTTAGTAGTAGCAGGTGTCTGGTCACCTAGTAGTAGGAGTCTGCATTCCTAGTGCTAGGAGTCTGTACTTCTAGTAGCTGGAGTGTGTACTTTCGAGTCTACATTTCAAGTAGTATCAAACGTTCATGTTCGAAATGTTGCTTACGGTGCCTCTTATTTCGATTCTATGCCCGCAACTGTTTTGAGTTCTGTTTCACTGCTCATGCGTATGTATTCGGATTGCTGCATTCATTTCCCGTAGAATATCCTTGTGAATGTCTGGTACCAGCCAGAGAGTTTGGTGGTAAGTGCTAGAGTAACCATGAGCTAGGTGAGGTACTTACTTTTTTCACCTACTTTTCTACTCAAAGCTTTAATACTATAATGCAATAAGATGTAATGGAGGGTTCATGCTACCAAAGTACGCAGTTATAGCTCTGTTATTGCTATATAACATGAAACCAAATTGCACCCGTTATAATTTATAGTGTAAGAAATCTTAAAATGTTTCTTCAATTCTCTAATGATGACTTGTTCATATTGCAGATCATGTTCTTGGCGATGACTACAAATGAACGCATGAATTGCTACAGATACCGCCATTTCCAGGTATGCCTCGCCCCACTTAGCTGTACCTGGACAAAACCAATGTAAATATTGAATAATAGCTAACTTTGTTGATACGAAGCCAATTTGCTTTGTTAACTGATCCAATTGTTTTTGTTAGTTCAGCTCGTATTTTATCGATCAGCAAGACGCTTGAGATTTAAACCTGCGTTGCTTCATTAGATGTCCTCATTTTTCTCTCCTTACTGCAGTGTGAAGAGTAAGTTTCTTTCTTCTTCCTTCAGGGTCTACAAGCCTTGCTCTACTTTTAGAATTTCAATGACAAATTTTTTTCCAAAGATAAAAATGCTACACAAATATGCGCTTTTCATTGGCTTATCATACTGCTGGGACCTTTTATGCAAACAGAATCGTTACATGTTCTGAACATTTTATGTGTTGTGTGCGGTGCTGGATCGATAAACACAGTATGTTTTGTTTTATTTCACTTTAATTTGATGGTCGTTAAGTGTTGAACCGAGCGATCAAATTCTTGGTTATTCTCGTATTTTTTCGTTTTTCCATTCATGAAGTTCTTTGGCTGTTCTGGCCCCGATTCTTGTCTGTCATTTTGTCGTGGTGCATGCACAACTCTTGAATTTCCAAAAATGTATTCTTCTCTCAGTAAGCACTTAGTTGTTGCTTTTGGGCACCACGCTCACAGAAGAGGCTCAAACATGCCACTGTGGGCCAGTGTATGTTGTACGTCTCAATTGTGGCGATACGTATAAATTATGACTACAAGTCTACTTTTTTATTACTAAATTGATAAATTAATAGAATATAGAAATGGAAATATGTTTTTACCTATTTTTAATTGTACATTGATCACTTGGCGATAAGTTCTCTCTCTCTCATAATTTACGTAATCTTGGTTTTTCTGCATGCTGTCCTTCCGTTTAATTTCAATTAATACTTGTAAATGACACAATTAATGAAGGGCAAGACAATACATAAGATCGCACTTGGAGGGACTCCAATCCTTCGAATACATGAAATGTTAAAAGGTGTCCTAATCTTTTTTTGATGGCGATAGTGAGGGGATAAATAATAGACAGAAAATTTAATAAATGTCATTCTAATAATCATGGGACGGGAAATGCGAAATATTTACCACATTTTGGCATATGAAGCACAACATGATATCCTTTTAAACAGTGCACCATTAACAGATAAATGGTATACTTAATAGCTGAATAGTCAAGTGTGCACACGGAACAATTTAGTTAAATCAATGAGCGCTCACATCAAATTTATCTTGTCGTTAATAACACTGACAATGTTAATCTTTAGAACTTGCCCTCACAGTGGAGGTTCGTTGTTGATGATGGGCTGCGATGATTAACACTCACAATACAACACCTTAAACAATACCTCTAATTTTCTTCCCTATCACGGTACCCCTAAATTAACTGCATCCCCCACGAGTGATGGACTACTTCGACTCGCGTCGTGGCGCTGTTCCCAGGTCCGTGAGCCTCTTCTGTATCTTGACATTACACTGTGACTTTTCCTCAATACACATGTTTAAATACACATGTAGGTTCTACTGCCATTCATCGGCATGATTATTTTTATCTAATTTCTCCCTTAATCACTTCTATACCTGCTCGACCTATTCCCCTAGATCTCGCTCTAGCTCCAATAGCCTACATCGCTGCTGAGGTTTAGGTCGCAAGTCCTCCGCTTTCCTTCCGCGGCTGTCTTTATATCAGCATTCTTGCATTCTTTTTTTCTTGCTTCTTGCACTTGTAGCTGTGGGGAAGTGCCTTTCCAAGGGATGGGACCCAGCGTTGTTGTGCTACGTAGCAGAATTTTGTTTACACAGCTGGCCAGACGGCGAGGCGATCGGTCCCAAAAGCGACATACCTCTGATACACCGCGCGGTACTCACGCCTCGATACACCGTACGGTACATACACTTAATACATGGTCCATTAAAATAAAAGGGACCTATGTATGTATCATTACTTTGATTACACAATGATCAGGCGCCCAGATTTTTAATTGCTTCTCATTTCCTTCCTTCAGCTCTTTTTTCAGTTTCTGTTAAGTTTTTCGTTATCTATCCTGATTAATTTTTCAGATTCACTGTGAACAGAGCTTCCTCAGTCTCAGCTTCTTGACTTAAAGTTCACTTGCACTTGTTGCACCCACAGACGGGCAAGAAAGGGGAGGTGCGATCGCCGTTCAGCAGAGGCGTGTGGCGCAATTTCATCGATCTACTGGGACTGCGGTGCTTCGGGCTTTTCAGGCCCTCACAGAAGGACTGGAGGGTCATGTTCACCGTAGATGATGCCACTGCAGAAGAGTCTGCTGAGTATGTGGACACGGAGGAGCGGCAACCTCTCGTGCAAAATGCTTCTGACGAAGCCTTTGGATTTGTCTAAGGACCGTAGCCTTTTGTGCGAGATGCCTCTGAAAAGGCCTGTGGATTCATCTCAAAAGTTTACCTTGCTTATTAGGTTCTGTTTTGGTTCATTATGGCGTAGCTGGATCGTGGAAGCAACAATTATTGGTCGTCACTGGAGCTGAACTTGCTGTTGTTGCACTCGTTTAGCGACGAACAGTCCGTTCTGTAATATGCTGGTCTTGAAGTCTTTGATTTCATTTCAAGATCCCATAGCTCATTAGCGAAATTTTTCCCACTTGTGATTTTAGATTTGTTCTAAAGTTGATTGTTATTTTAATGAAGTTAAAGAGAAGGGCTCTACATTTATTAAGCAGGTTTGCTTCTCGTAAAAGATTGACAATTCCATCGAGCCCCTTGGAAATTTTTAGAATTTTTTTTGTTCATAAACATGGTTTAGAGTCTTTCTTCGGCTTAAAAAAGAAGGCTTTATAAACGAGGAGTTCCTATGGACCTTTTGGATCGGTTCAACCAATGTATCAGCCTTATTTTTGTTGATGCAAGCCTGTGAATTATATTTTTCTTAGCTGCTCTTCTTTGTTGAAATTTTATTTGAGGTATAACTCACTTGGCACACCTAGAATATTATTGACTTTCTGTTTTGTGCATCTTTTAATATTTACATGATCAAGCGGTGTACTAGTTGTCGACCTTTTGGCTTCCTGTAATGACGCAAGAAGTTCCTGCGCTCGTTCAAGTTCAAGAATATTTATAATGAAATCTTGTACTTCAGTTTAATGCATCGAGTGCTACAAAACTAGCAATTTGTATAGGCAAGTTCTACCTCTTGTAGACTTGCATGATTATGCCCTGAGCACTGAACTTGAACACCATGCACAATTTCATTTTTAATATTTAAATATACTTTTTCTTTCATGTAGAAAGGTTAGCCTAACAGCTTTCACAAATTTGTAATTTGAATGGTGTATTTTAAATTTTGAGATCATGAAGTGGAACTTCTTATTTGAAAGTTGTCATTCAAATATTAAGCTTGGTTTCATGATATAAAATCTAGTGGTCCTGATGATGAAATTTAGCTTTTATATGTGATGATAATTTGAGCCGACAACAAAGACTATCTTCAGTTTCCCGCAGGTTCAGCAGTTCATTAATTATATTGTTGACGTTTGAGGTGCACCTATGGTGTTAGATGCGTCAGTCAGGGAACTATTTTAATTTCTTCATGATGCTTACTGTAATAAAAGAATGCAGTAACATTGCTCATCTTTTAAAAGTAGTCAAATTGCATTAATTGAATTTTGCGTTTATTTTTATTTATAAACTTATTTTTATTAAATTACGCTTTGTTCATTCCATTCGCTATTGTAGTCCTGTTACAGGAGTTTGCATTCTCACTATCACGTTGCCTGGAGGCTTTATAATTGAAGCAACAATAAGGAACTGACGGGTTCTGTGCAGGCGGCATGTGATCGAGGGTGTCCAGATACGTGTAGCGATTTCCCTGTTCCAATAAGGAGGTTATAATGCAGCTTTAATTCTAATACCAATAATAAAGTAAGCCAGTGCAAAGTAAGACTGTAAGGCAAAGATTGTGTTCCATAAGGCAATCTCAGTGATGATTGGCGAGCTTCTCAGCGCTGTGAGTGTAAGAGACAGGTGAGATTGCGCAACTTGTTTGTGCAGGTGGACTTGTTAGGCATACCTGTTCAGGTAGACTTCTCAGGCATGTCTGTTCAGGCATGTCTGTTTAGGTAGACTTCTCAGGCATGTCTGTTCAGGTAGACTTCTCAGGCATGTCTGTTCAGGTAGACTTCTCAGGCATGTCTGTTCAGGTAGACTTCTCAGGCATGTCTGTTCAGGTAGACTTCTCAGGCATGTCTGTTCAGATAGACTACTCAGGCATGTTTGTTCAGGTAGACTTGTCAAGAATACTTGTTCAGGCAGGAATGTCAGGGGTTGGTATGCTAGTTCTAGAAGCGTTGGCAAACTGCGGAAAGTATTTAAAATTACCCCTGTGGTTAATACCTGATCAGATGTATATTTATTCCGGAATTTAACTTTGCTTCGCGTTTTTAAATCTTGCGCTCACGGAACAGATCAGTTACTGACTTCATGTTTTGAAAATCTAAATTGTCGAATTTACTTAGCATTGAAATACATATTGCTTGTTTGTATGAAAATCAATGACATAAATTTACAGATCAGGATTGGTTTCGTGCATTTGGTGCGCTCAATATTACTTTATACGGGCGTGTTCTTTCGTTCAACTTCAGTTGAGAGCTTGCAGTTTGTTTTCAGCGATCATTATGGTAGTTTAATGACAATTATATAAGCATTTTAGTGTTTAGTGTAGAAATATTGTCGATTCTACCATTTGTGTTGCACAGCAAACCTGAGTGTAGTAGTTACGCTTCCCGGTAATTCAGTCACATTTCATTTCAGGAAACGCATTTCTACTGATGTAATTCGAGAGGCCTGCCCCACTCATACAAATTTCTCAAGATTGGAAGTCCCTCAGTTGAACGTGTTAGATATGACCCAATATTTGCATTTTGTTCTCTCTTAAAAAGTCGCTTGTTTTAGTAGCCTTTCGTGGTCATGCGCTCTTGAGTGAATAGTTTGCCTGCAAGTGTAGTCAGCGTGTGCAAAGCAAGTGTAGAAATTTTTTCGTCGAAAAGCGTTAGGTGTACTGAATGAAAACCTGTGCGATTGCCTGAACGCGTGTTATCGCTCCATGCAAATGTATATAAAATTGCCTGCATATCCATAACTGCTGTAGTCTACGATTTGCATTATTTTAAGAATAGCTGTTGTAACAGCCGATTTCTCTGGGACATGAGGAATTGCTTGCATTCAACTGTAAAACTTGTACGCATGATGCATCTTGAAATGCTGCGCTTTAAATTATGACATTGAAATGTTTCGAGCAGTGTCCAAAAATACGATTGATACTGAGACTTGTTGAAAAGAACGAGTGTTTTAAAGCGATAAATTTTGCAAGTGAAGTGTTTTGGCGGGTGCAGTTTTCCAACAGTGTTTAAACCGGCAGTGGTTACTTTTGTAAATACGACTCTTACGAGATCGTGTTTCGACATTATGTGTACGGAAGAGACTGCTATTAGCCTTTAATTACTAAGCTGTTCGAAGCTTGGGCGCCTCTAAGTCAATTTAGCTTTAATTATTAAGTAGTCGTAGAGTTCGAAATTCCATTAGAATAAGGTAGTCACAGCTGGAAGATAAAGACTCTGCTTGATATTCCCCTCAAACGGCGGCTTTAAAGCTCTTACCTCGACTGAGAACACAAATTCTTATAGTCTCGGTGAATCTCCAAAACGTAAACTTTTCAATTCCTTGAAGCGATTTGATTTGTTGTTACTCTACCTGGCGCGCGGTCTCCATCTTTGACTTGGTGAGTGCAAGATGTGTGTTATCGGCTTGCTCGTGCTGCGTGACTTGAAGGATGGAAGTAACTTATCACACCTTTTTAAATTAACTTTATATTTGCTTACCTCATGTTCATGTCGGTGAAGTATCGTTTTTATGCATTATCAGTGTAGGATAAACTGTGTATTATCTACAAGGGAATTAATTATAACCTTTATACAGTTGTATGTAACTTCGTCTCATTATTCAGTCATCATTTATGATTATTGAAGATAGTTTCATTGCATAAAATCGAGATACTCAGTGTCTTGTTACTATGAGTATTTAAGACAATTGATCATCACGAAAGAAAGTAACTCTTTTGAAGCGAATTATGAAAATTGTTAAAATTTTGCGTGTTACTTGATGCCTGTGTGTTTGTGTAGAGATTATTTCGATTGAGCGATTGTTGATTTTCGGTTTTGATTCGTAAATGTGAATATGAAATTCAGGCAAATATCCGGTCTGTAAATCTTTGTGGCATCTCCGGTTACGAGTTTGATGAATACTTCCTTGATGAGATTACGGTTGCAGAGTTTAGGCTTTGCTACGTAAAGACGGGCCTCTCCGATCCTTTACATGAAATATTTACGAAATTTTTTGTATTTCTAGAGAATAACACTTGGGCCTGCCATGCTGCTGCTCTGTGACCGTAGTCATGAACTGCTCATGTCTAAATGATGGGCATATTCATTTCCAGATATGCGTGTTCACATTCTTTTAGTGGTTGACAGATGTCCAGCTTGGACTAGATTCTACCTACAGCTGCATTTACGAACTGCTCAGGAAGGTCATTTAGGGACATGCGTTCAAAGGAATTTTCCCTTGGCACATCTTGTGAACATTGCGGTCTTTGTGGTCTGGGACGCTAAAGGATTTATTAATTGAATTGTTTACTAATTAAAGTAATGTCTGTCCCGCAAAGCTTGTGAGACAGAGGTGTCTTGAGCAGCCGTGGCCGTCTGTTGTGAGTCCGAGTTTTGAGTGCATTACGCCATTTAAAAAAAAATTTGTTGGACATGTCAACTTCTGCTCCAACCTCATCGTTTCAATATATGCAGCTTGCGTAATTTTGCATTACAAAGTGTTCATGGGTTTGAGCTGGGCTTTTTGCTGTATCTTGGCCACTCGGTGGAAAAGTATTATCTTGGCTATAATGAGTACGCTAACCAAGCCGTAAACACCCACCATCCCACGCTTGTACTCGTGTAATACTTTATTTATTTCTTGGTTCCTTTCAGTATGCTCACTAAATGTGAAACCTGTTCACTCCTGAAAAGATCTTACACCTTCACGGTTATCATTGATATCTTTTTCTTTGTTCACTCAACACGGTCAGTTTCGTATGAATGTGACTGTAGGTCGTTTTTGTGTTGACTGTTGGCAGAGGTCATTTTTGTGTTGACAGATGGTAGAAGTTGTTTCTGTGAAACTCGGTAGATTTGAAAAAAAAGGAGTATCCTTTTTTTAAAAAAAAATAGCTCATGAAATGCAAAGTATGTTTTTTGTTTTATTGCACGTCCTGCAGTGTAATATTGAATGATTCACATATTCGTTTCATTTGTTAATTTATTCACTACAAACTAACGAGGATTATTTACGTAGTACTTTGTCATTAAAATGAAGAAGGCCATCGTCTGAGGGCTGCAGGCACTGACTACACTGCAATGTAGGCTTTAGCCTGTATGGCGTCAGCTTTTAACGTTCGTTCCAGTCGTTGGTGGGAACGCCTTCAATTCGCTATCCATTAATTTTAACCTGTGTTTAGTTCTCTGGTTTTACATTTAGCTCTTCAGCTTTAATGTACGCTCTGCATGCAGAGTTTATCCAGAGTAAGGAAATAAATCAGCCACTGCTAGTTGCAGAGTTTCACAGTAATTGTGCGCGTAGGAGTTGTGGCCAATACCCTGCTTTCTCAAACCGGGACTCCGTGTTCGATGCATTTGATTAAGATGTGTGAAGCGTGTCCAGGATTTCGCAATAACTTGTAACTTATTTCTTGCCTCGTCCGCCGCACAACCGCGCGCGTGTGTTGCACTACAAACAACATTCAGTGGACGCTGATTCTGGTCTTCTTGTGCGTACTTTGTGTCAGTGAAGTCCTGTTTGTGTTTCGTGTAAATGAGACTATTAATGTGTTCCGGGTGTAATCTTATTCTTCATTTCTCATTTATTTTATATTGGAAGAACTGGAGTAGCTTGTTGTACCTCAAGTTCTTGTGAACATTCGCTTCTATTTAATCTATTGTGTTAGTGTTTTATTTTTAGAACGTGACACTAGAGTGTTGGCTTGTTCAGTTTTTACCTGTACGTTTTGTGTAAAGTAATTTATGACTATTGTGGCTGCGGTGGTTAAACCAGAAATATAATATTAATTTATATCAATGTATTAAATGAGAACTTGTATTAATGGATGTGAGTGCAACTAAATTTTGTTTAATGCACGGCACCGTGTATTTCATAGGATCATCAACGCCTTTTGTTTGACGATGAACCGTGGAAGAAATATTGAGCATGTATTATTATCTAATAGGGGATAATTATCTCTCCAGAGTCATGTGCTGAGAGGAAATGTGGAACTTACGGACTTCGCTCTCCTCGCGATGTATTTGGGAATCCGGAGTTTTGCTCAAAGAGGAATGCTGTCCTTGTGCCTGGAAAAGGCAAGTGATATTCACTATCCCAAGCACTGTTGAAATTACTCTTCGTGTGAATATGGTTAATCAGCTCATAATAATAATATAATAATTGACGATTAAAACCATTCAAGATGAACCTTGACGGTGTACCATTGTTTCAGACTTCAAGTGGCTTAATGAGAATTTGATCCCGTAACTTGAACTCCTAAATATTTTGGCTTCAAGCTCTGCACTTTGACTGCGCATTGCTGTTGGCTGTTGTGGTTACGCTTGGGAAATACGATAAAGCAGGAAAATATTTTTCTTTTCTTTTACTTTGATTTTATACACCGGCAGATGAACAGCATGTATTATAATAGGATTACATGAAGCTTGGCGTCACAATGTTAAGCCATGAATTAGAAAATATCTGGACAGGAGTGCATCTACATTCAAAGCCAATATCGTACTCTTTCTTCCCTTGCAGCATTTCATTCATAATTGCTCTCCTAATATTCGTGTACGAAAATCCTGATCTTTGGGTCTGTTTGTACGTCACCAGTTAAGGACTTCGTTGTTCTTTCTTCCCTTGCAGCATTTCATTCATAATTGCTCTCCTAATATTCGTGTATGAAAATCCTGATCTTTGGGTCTGTTCGTACGTCACCAGTTAAGGACTTTGTTGTTGTTGTTGCCGTTCCCCAGCTCCTGTCAGCTCAGGCAGCCAGCATCGCGCAAGAAGCACGCCACCGTCACGGGGCCCTCGCAAAGTTGTGTTATGGTGTGTGTGTGTGTGTGTGTTGTGGTGTCGCCTCTGCACGGCCAGATACGGACTTGTGTTGAAGCGACGTTTTAGAGTACTTAACGCTTTATCGACCAAATGGACCATGATGTCCTCTGAAAAAGGATGGTTAAACAAAACATACGGTGTTTATCAAGCTAGCACATCACTTGTCAATTATAGAACTCTCAGAACAAGTTACAATTTCGCTTGCTCAAACGCGGTCAGCAGTATGATAAGCCAGTGAACAGTGGTTATGTTGCATGTCTCTCCGAAAAAATATGGTTGTTTAATGGGTTAAACTTGCATAAATCTCGCAGTTTGAATCCAAGTTAACTACCGCTTGTGGCCGAGCTAAAACTTTTGGTTGGGTGGTTCTATGCAGTGTCGGTAGTTCATCACCACCTATAACTTCATAAATCAATTAAAAACAAGTTTCGTGTGCAATAGGTTTTTACATACGTACATGTGGATGCGCCTTCTATCAGAGAGAAATTCGTGAAGACGAGTGGATAACCTGGGGATAACTAAAACTGACGTCACATTGGACGACAGAATCTCTATGATGTTCAGTATGTCTTGAATTATTGATTCTCACCCGCAGTACAGGTCTCTATGTTGCAGTCGTATTTCTTTGATTCCAATATTTGTTCCTCATCTGCATAGATGATACAGTGTATCTCCATCTGTCGCTCTATCTATCTGTGTGTGTCCATCCCATTACTTCCTCTCAATTACTGAAGAAAAATTATTGAACTGAAACCAGAACGGGTATACATAATATAAGCATTGTATTGTGGATACCAATGAAGGATCACTATAAAATACTCATTTTATTTCTGTTATGAGCTTTCTTCTCTTACACGGCCATGTTATTGGTAGATAAGATACAGAATGGAAGTTCTGTGTATATTCATGAAAAATATTCAGATTCTGATAGTACCACGGGTAAAACTGAAAATTGTATTTTATTTCATAAATCCTTAATTTTATCGCTTTTAAATCAAGGAATTTCAACGAGTACCATCTGGGCCATGTTATCGGTAGATAAGATACAGAATGGAAGTTCTGTATACATTAATGAAAAGTATTAATTTAAAACAATAATTCGTCGTAAATCTTTAATGCATTCATCTTTATACTGATTTCAAATTACTGAAATCTAAATCGTGGAATTTCCACGGGAACTATCTAGTTTCTTGATATTTCGCCTCTACCTGATGCAAATCAAGCTCTCCTTCAATAGTTTCTCATGCTACCTGTACAATTAAAACATACCTAAATTATGTTAACAGTTTCTTTGGTTAACTAGATTCTTGAAGGTGCTCTCGACTGTGAACAGTGTTGTGTGCTGCAGGTATAAGCAATTCTTTGACGTACATTGTCTCACTTGAGGTGGGCAGTGGTGGTGCGTGTGTTGAACCTTCCTGTGCTAAGTGTTGTGTAATAGAAAATGTAAGCTGTCTGCATTGTGTTCTAAAAAGGTTCATGTTTTCTTTTCTTTACGGGCGTTTTTTAACTTTTTGATTGGAACGGTTTTGTGTACCAACGTTTTTCTGATAATTCAATTGACATGGATGTGTTTAGAAGAAATTTTGCCAAGCGTAGGGCAGCGAAGAAGAAGCCATGCTCTGCGATTTTTTGCGATTACTTTATTAAAGCAGATTAAATTTCCATTGTGATCGCGTTAAATATTTAGTGTGCTTATCGTGAAACAGTAATGAAAACTGAAATTCTCTTTGGAAAAAGAAAACGAGGTTATTTATAAAGGAAAAGAATGCTCGACTAGTAAAAATGTAAGCTCATGAGGAGGTTGTATAGTCACGATCAGTAATGCGTTTCTTTGGTTTTAGATTTCATTTTTTTTCGTAAGTAAAATCTCATTGCTTCAGTCGAGGACGAGTTCATTGAACATCTAGGCATTTTGTTCCTGGGTGGTTTTCCAAGTGATGGTATTTGATTCTATGCAAATGATTAAAATCGTTTAAGTGCAATCACTCCAGGTATTCCGATATTCGTATTTACATGAGCTTACAAAATTTCTAAGTCAGTTATCTGCCTATTGTGACAAAAAAATCCTATATGACGCTAATGGTGTTCAATTGACAGCTGCTACCTGGAGAAAGAGATCTCTCAATGTGAGTGTCACATTTGTAACTTCCGCCGCAGTTCCTGTGCTAAATGCGTTGTTAAATCCTCACTACACGGTATTGCAATTCAATGTGTTGATCTCGACAGCACAGTCGTAGAATTAAAATTAATTCCTGCATTAATTCCTGCATGTGTGACTGGAAAACTATGCGAGTGCAGCAGTTTTCGCTTGGACTCGCACGACCGCAGTGCCGACTACATCACAAGAAGCCGCGCTTGTGTCATAGCTCACACTCTCTAGTGCTCCTCCCTCTGGTCGGAAAAAGTTTATGTTCAGTCGGGAAAACATTTCGTTCAATGTGGCGACTTAAAGTTTTCAACGTTTACAGCTCACTAGGGCAAATTATCGTTCATGTACCTCAGTCGTGAGCAAAGCTTGAGACTTTCTATTAGAATTCCAGGCCGTTTGTCGAGAGGCTATTTTTCCCTGAGCTTCTGGACTTCAACAACCGCAAATTAGATGCGGCAAGATTGTAGAACATAAATGTTATTTTCTGTTATCTGCGATGCGTGTAATTATTCTTCCATGTAAATACTTCATCTTCTGTAGCACTGTAGTTACCGCTGGGATTGCAGAGAGGAGTTTTTCTCATGTTATTTGCTCCTTACGTTTACGGCTCTCAGATAATCCACTCCTCGTCGTAACCCAGAGGTTGGTGTTGTTAACCATAGGTTGTTTTTGTCAACGCGGAGATTAATTATCCTACAACACATGGGGCTAGCAACCTCGATTATGAGTATTATGAACCTTCAATTGGAGGTTACCGATGCCAAGAAATTGAAACTCGGTGAAGTCGAGTTTGGTTAACTGTTGTAAATGACTCCCTCCTCTCAGTTTCGCTTGTGTGACATTTTCTTGATGCTTTCAAGGGGGCAGTAAGTAATGTTTGCTGATCTGTACAGGATACTGATATTAAAGGGTTATTTCCGAGTGATGCCTCACCGGTTTGTAGGAGTACAAGTTTTCTTGTGAATGACGGAGACATTGTTATGGCAGAACTTCATCGTTTACTCATGAGCTGTGTGTAAGTACTCATTTGCGTCACGCAGAGTTATAGACTTTACTTCGTCTGTTGTGGACTTGACCTAATGACGTTCAAAAGAAATTATTTGATAGAACAAAAAAATATTCCTTCATGTATTCATTCGACATCTAATGAAGTCATTTGCCTTTTGCTATAAATTGTGCAGGTTTTCGAAAAATTACGAATTAATTGAAGTTAATTGAAAAGATTTCATGATTAGCGGCAAAAAGAATTGTTTCGAATTAAAATAAAATTTAATTTGTTCATTTTTTTAAATGCGTCTTAAATTTATTTTATAGCCGAATATATATAATGAAAAGCTATATTTTCAAGGTGATTTCACATGCAGTAGGGTTCGTGGCAGCATGTAGGACTAAAATGAGAAATATTTGTTGCCGCACCCTGTATAACGAAGCGTGAGAAATATCGTCGTTTTTGTGGTATTATGACCCTTAAATCTTTTACGAGCCTCACTCTTATTCAAGTCATTCTCATCATTGCCATCAAGTTTCGTCCTTCTGGTGATCATTACCCTAAAACTTCGTATTTTAGGTGTTCATGACCATAAAACTTCATCTTTTAGGTAATACGATCAGAAAGATTCTTCTTTTAGATGATCATGATTATGAAACATCGTTGGTTAATATTTTTTGTTGTTTTCTATTATATACACTCGAGCTTCTAGGTCTTGCAAGGACTAAGTCTATGATATTTTAAGAAAGACCCTCGATGCAGTCCCAGGTCTTGTATCACATCTTTTAAGAGCACAAGCGCCGCTCGGTGCGTGTAAGTCTAGCATTTTTGTGATCTCAGAACTACTTTAAGGCTTTCTATGACTAGCGCTGGACATGTTCTTGATCCAATCAGGCTACTGAGCATCTTGGTTACAGCACCTCAGTTATTACTTTATTTTAATCGTAACGTCAAGACGTAAAAACCTGAGGCAATACACGCTTCTGAATTTTTTCCTTACTATAGAGAATGAACAGGACTTCTTGAAAATTGTTCTTTGAGAGAGAAATACGATATTACTAAGTCCCTGTACCTGTAAGACTGGCATAAAGATTATAATTTTCAAATTATCTTACTCTGAAATTCTTGTTTACTGATTATCTTAGGGAAAAGAAGGTGGGTGACCATTTACTTCAGTATGCTAGGTACCGAGGTTGTGATGGGACGGAACACGTCTTGTAAACTTAACACTCCACCTCGAAGCTCCAGTCAACCTTGTAACTCATGTAATTAATTATCTGAAGTCACGTATCCTTTTCACCTTAAAATACTGCGTTACACCATAAATATAATAATAATGATTCCTTGAGTATGAGCAAATGGAAAGACGATAATTTTACGAGTCACAAGTGCAGAGCTTTATCATCGAGACGATAAAGCTCTTACTGTAAAAATTAGTTATATGTAAACAAGTCCATACTGTACCTCTTATCTCATTTCCTTTTTTCATGGTGTTCACGAGTCAGTTGCTGTAAATTAGCGCCCCGTTCAAATAAGGATGATTTTCAGGTTGGCATCTAACAGCTGCAAAGGTTATGCAAATTATTGCATTTATTTGTCGATATTTTCTCCGTCACGATTTTGGTTTTGAAACGAATATTTAATTTCCATTCCAAGGGAGCACACGGTGTACTTTGCACTACCAGACGTCTGTTTCAATGCTATTTAAATGTATCATTTGAATTAATTGTTGTCGTACTCTTTGGAGAGAGTATCGTTAGTTGAAGTGCAGCACCTCGTAACAGCAGGGCTGGAAGTCAAGCCTGTACTTTGTGTAGGATGAACTGAAACAACAAGTTATATTTTCAATGTTGCAAAGTGAAAATATCCGTATGTGGTTTCTACTCCCCAAGCACATTTTTACTCTTCATCTTTAAACTACATGCGTATTATGAGGAATTAATGAGAAGCCCTTCACAAAATTTATTTGTACGTTTCATGGTATTATTTGAATTGATAATAAAGTCTACCGGTGTCACGTGAAGTCTCAGAAAACTAAATATACGTTTCTCTTTGCCGTTTCTGTGTCTCTTCAAATTGTTGCGTACATATGTGATTTTGTTATTCCAAATATAGAAATAAGACAGTTCTTCATGTCCTTATTACCACCTTTCGTTCAGGAGAGAATTAAATTACCGCGATTGTACTAAACATTGATTAAAAATTCGTATGAAGAACACATTTTTGTAAGAAGTGAGAGATGTTTTGGGGCTTCTTTATTCTCGACGGTGTTGCCGTGAATCATATCTATGCTTCAGTGTGAAAGCGAGGATAAATAATGCAGTACAACCACTTGTTGCGTTAGCTTACAGCAGTGTTTCTCAAAGTGTTTTTATTCGCCACCCCCTTAGGACACTATTTGATTTTCCACCGCCCCCTTAAGGATTATATTACTGTATATTGTACAGAAACTTCATTATAATGCGAACGTTTCAGTATAACACCCATCATCAGCTTTTTTTAAAAGAAAATCTAACATACACCACTGAAACAAAAAGATGTACGAACATAAATTCAGAAGCATAGCCAAAAGAGATATATGACAAAAAACACAACTAAGAACTTATAATGCTAAGGGGGTATGAGCTTAACTGG